>JABFFF010000003.1:0-222247 GCA_013623665.1 Fusarium sublunatum
GACGCATAATGTTGGAGCAGTAGACGACCAACAACAACACTCCCACTGCACAAGAAATTCTGACCATGCATTCATTCCCCCAAAGATACTGCCCCCCCCCAAAATTGCCCCCTTTGTCACATGTGGGATAATCAGCCCACTCTGGGGTATCCCTCTCGCTAAATGTGATCAGTGATCACCAACTTAGATCCGACTACCCCGGAAAAGACACTCCACGCGCTCTGGATTTATAGTATTAAGCTTAGAGGATGTGCCCCCCATATTTGTCTTTCTTGCTCCGTTCCTCGTGCAGGGTTGGAGATTGATCATGTTGATACTACGACTTAAAACATCTACCACGACGACGATCGCACTCTCATCATGAACCACCAGCCCACAGAACCCATATACTATGAGCTGAGCTGGTCGATCCTCAGCACCATCGGCATCGCCAATGTCTTTTTTGGTCTTATGGTTGCCGGCATCACGAGCTTCGGTCCCGTATCCATCGTCCCGATTGTCACTTCTGCCGCCGGCGCAATAGCCAACGGGCTCTGTTATTATGCCTTTTACACCGACGACAGTCCGGTTCAAAGTCAGGCTATAGCTTCGATATTTGCCGATATTCTTTGGTTGGTTAGTAGGCTCCGTTCTAAGTAAAACCTGCGTGTGCTGACAAGATCTTGGGTCTTAGATACAAGAAGCTGGCCTGTCGTTTTACAGCTACATCATCCTAAGTCGAGTTTTGCGCGGCCTTCAATGGACCATTTTCTCCAGCCTATACTGGTTCATGATAGTTTCAGTCACCGCCCTCCGTATCGGCATCGCAACCCTCCGAGCCCGCCGCATTCTAAAAGCTATCGACGATGACCAGTCGTTGATCAACCACCTTCATATGGGCTACTTTATCATTATCGCCCTCATGGAATGTCTGAGCGCATTCTTCCTTCTTCGTGTCTTTGGCTCGGCCAAGTCGACATCCCTCAGTGCTGCTATCAAGGCCGGTCTCTTCCGATACTTGATGAGAAGTACTGAGGTGCGACTTGCACTGCTGGCAGTGCTTGGTGTCATGCGAGCTATTACATACTCTTTCCAAAACGCGCAGCAAAGTGCAACCAACTTTGCTACCCAGATCGATCGATTCGCATATTCCATGGAATGCATGTTTCCTGTAATGATGATTATCGATATCCTCGCTTCCAAGGTCGTCTTCCACAACCAAGTTTACGGGTCATCAGGCCATAGTCGACAACAACCCGGTGGCTATGCTCGTCGACAGTTTACTAACGGCGGGGGCGATATTGTCTTGACGACACAGCAAGGAGAGAATATTGTTGAGGTGCGTGGAGGAGAAGCGTCAGGGGATAGGACGAGCTCGCAGGAACGTATTATCAGTCGCAGGGAACACAGGAATCCCTCCTCTGATATCGACTTGGACGAGATGGACACAAAGCAGATCGGAATCAGTAAGACGGTTGCGTTCGAGGTGCACAGCACTAGCGATCATAGTATGCGGTGAAATGATACCCCGTGGTCCTGTTGACCGAGGACCGTATCCCTTATATATTAATATCAGTTTTTAATGTTGACAGATAGTGTCCTGATCTTCTAAACTCATGAATGCCCATCTGCCAGCATCACACGCCACCACTTCAAGTCTGACTGGTATCCCTGGTGAGAGTTCACTTGTTAAGAACATTAACATGCGCCAACTGTTCTTGCTCCTGAATAGTACCAGCTGTTCCAACCCAGTTCATCATCTTTGGGTTGGGATAGGTTGGAGGGTCAGGAGGCCCAGCCAGCTTTTCCAGCTCTAAAACCCTGTTAGTTAGATCACGCCAAATCCAGTCACCTCTTTGCAGGCTTCAACTCACCTTATCGTCTAACTGTTCTGCTTTCAGCAATATCGTGCCAAAACCTCAAAACCCACAAAGCAACCATTGCATCTCTGGTCTGTTGTTGCAATGGGACTTGGATAACTAGCTGGTGCTCGTCACCCTTTCCTGACTCGTATGCGATATCCTGCCCGTCAGCGTCCATCCATTGATAGTGGCCGTCTTTCCGCCTTGGCCTGATATCGAACAACGTCCTTTGGGTCTCGCGATTAAATAGCAAAACGTCTGCTGCAGATTTGTCGGCGTTTAGCATAGCCTTGAAGTCGGTCTTTTGCGAGATGTCGAACTGAATATTGCCTAGTGTCCCGGGTGATGCAGCTGTGATGTAACAGGTTGGCAATTCAGTTCCATATTGAGCGTGTTCCAGATTCACAAGATAGAAAAGATCTTGAGTTCGCCGTCGCTTCCGCAAGGCTGTGCTGTCGGATCCCTCTCGGTCGACGAATTCGACTCGCTCAAAGATTATACTTGTGCCGTTTTGCGCTGTACATGCCAACTCACGGCTTAGTTGATAGATTGGTAGTGAAGGGGCGTTTTCGGAGGTCACCAGTTGACCGGAGAAGCGCAGAACATCGCTATATTGCGGCAGAATCCGCGCAGTTGAGTCTGGTTTTGCCATATTGAGATGCACAAGGCTAGAAAAGGTCGTTTAGAAGATGAGCAAGCGAGGCGGAGACTGGGCTTGGATTTGCGTACCAACATAGTCCCCTGGTTCACTCATTCGTTGTTGTCCCACAAGACAAAGAATATTTTCTCCACGTGACGATCTTGGGGCCACTCACGGTTGGCGGTGTAGCCAAAGATTTCGCCTCTTGACAGCGAAATTCAATAAGAAACTGTATGTTATTGCTGAAACATTCGAAATCAACAATTACCACCACAAATCAATTCTTGTCTTTTTGATAAATCGTCAGTTATAAAAACTAGCGGGAAGAAAAACAGAATCAAAAAGATTATATGAAAGCTGTACCCTGCCAGAAAATATGATGAGACAATCTGTGAGTTTAATAGCCAGTAGATTCTAGGATCTTGAACCTCATATAAGCACCAAGGTGAATCTGTCTTCGTTTCTGTTGGATGATTGGTGATTATCTAAAAGTTTCCTATTTATTGCACACAGATCAATAGAGGGTCTACCGTATGTGCATCAAAGCAACTCAAGGACTGGGTTCTTTCATGAGAATAACGTAAATAGCCCTAGCTTTGAAAATACTTATCGAGCATCTACTTGAATTGATGACGGATGCTCAACCGGCTTCTAAGAACCGGGTCTGGGTTATGCCTGCTGCTGTGGCATGTTTTTCATATTTTTATAACCGAGTCCTCAATTGAAATTTAATCCTTGTCACTGTCAAAATTTCGGGATTTTGACCAAGTTCCTAGATCATTGACAGGGAGTTGAACCACAGGATGACTCGCCTGTGAACAAACCTTGTGTTCTGAGACATGTTCACATATTAGCTAATTGCAACGCTATCGCATTAAAGAAAGTATAACGAACCCAGATACAAATCTTAGTGAAAGTGGTCATTTTCTGGTCTAGACCACAAAAAGGCTTGCTTTTAGACGTGCACCTCCGCGGTAGCAGGAGAGGGTGGTGGTCGCTGATACACACAGGTGCATCTTACAGTGATGTTGATGTGTCAAGTAATGAATAATATACATATGCTCAACAGCCACAGATTCTTATCAAGATATCATTTCGGCATGTCTTTGGCCGCCGGCCAGTGATCTACCGTTGCTTTTTCCCTCACCCGGGCGTTTCTGCTGATAAGGGCGCTCTTGAAGCTGGGGTAGACGACCCTGGTCAGCCAATTACATTTAGCCTCTTTATCACAACCTCTCTGGGGAAGTCTTATCGTGCAGCGTCGGAATTGCTTATCTCCACATGCGGGCGATCGAGAGTTCACTATCTTGAAGCTTCATGAAAAACAGTGATGGCAACTGTATATATAACAATGGCAGGGAGCATAAGGGCTGATGAATACGAAAATCATCATTGTGATAGACTCTTAACAATTTCGTAGTCTTATTCTCTTATAAAATCTCTACAATGGCTGGTGGTGGTGGCCCTTCATCAGGCACTGTCGAGCCTCCTCTGAGCCAAGCCTACGGCTATGGCATTGTCGTTGGCCTCGGATTTCTTTTTGCCTTGGGCATGATCTTCACCACATGGGTTTTGAAAAGATACAACAATGAGCAACAAACTTCCGAAATGTTCAACACCGCAGGCCGAACGGTCAAGTCCGGTCTCGTGGCTTCAGCTGTTGTTTCCAGTTGGACATGGGCTGCTACACTGCTCCAGTCATCTGGCGTTGCGTATCGTTACGGAGTCTCTGGTCCTTTCTGGGTAAGATATCGGTCTCCCATATGTTTAGGTTAACGTAGCTGACCATTCCAAGTATGCTTCCGGTGCAACGGTTCAGATCATCCTTTTTGCGACCATTGCTATCGAGTTAAAGAGGAGGGCACCTAATGCACATACTTTTCTCGAAGTTATCCGAGCTCGCTATGGTCGTGCTACGCATTGCGTGTATATCTGCTTTGGTCTTTTCACCAACATTCTCGTTACGGCCATGTTGTTGACTGGTGGCTCCGCTGTGGTCACTTCCCTTACTGGAATGCATACTGAGGCGGCTTGTTTCTTGTTGCCATTGGGTGTTGTCCTCTACACCATGTTTGGAGGGTACGTTATAATATCCTTTTCTGCTTGAGTTCATCTAACTGGATGCTTTAGTATCAAAGCCACTTTTCTCACGGATTATGTAAGTGGGACGAAACTCGAATCATGAACACCTAAAGCTTACTCTTTCAGGTACATACCGTTGTCATCCTGGTTATTATTCTCATCTTTGCGCTCACCGCATACGCAACTGGCACTGAACTCGGGTCACCCTCGCAAGTATACGATGCCCTCACCAAAGCCGCCGCCAGGCACCCCGTCGACGGAAACGCCGAGGGCTCATATCTCACCATGCGATCTCGCGAAGGAATCATCTTCTTTGTGATCAACATCGTGGGCAACTTCGGAACTGTCTTCATGGACAATGGCTACTATAACAAAGCCATTGCAGCGCACCCAGTCGCCGCACTTCCAGGATATATCATCGGCGGACTATCCTGGTTTGCTATTCCTTGGCTCTGTGCTACCACCATGGGTCTTAGCGCTCTAGCCCTCGAGAGCAGCCCGTCTTTCCCGACTTATCCCAACCGCATGGATCCTGCTGATGTCTCGGCTGGCCTGGTTCTGCCGTATGCTGCGGTTGGTCTGTTGGGCAAGTCTGGTGCCGTTTGTGCTTTGATCATGATGTTCATGGCTGTTACCTCTGCCACTTCTGCGCAGCTTATTGCTGTTTCGTCGATTTTCACCTACGATGTTTACCAGTATGATGCTCTTGACTATCCTGATTCCGCCAATGCTGATGTTTCCCCAGGACGTATATCAACCCTCAAGCCTCCGGTAGCCGACTTATCGGAGTCTCACATTCCAGCGTCATCCTTTATGGTACTATTATGGCTGGTTTCAGCGTAGGTCTTTATCACGCTGGAATCAGCATGGGCTGGCTCTACCTCTGGATGGGAGTTATGATCTCAGCGGCTGTCATCCCAGCCACTCTGACTCTTCTCTGGAAGCGTCAAAACTGGATCGCCGCGGCATTGTCTCCTATCCTTGGCTTGTGCTGTGCCCTCATCGCCTGGACAGTCACCTGTGCCAAGGAGTATGATGGTGTATTGAGCATCGACAATCTTGGTGCCAATAATCCAATGCTTGCCGGAAACGTGGTTGCCCTTCTCAGCCCTATCATCTTCGTGCCACTCCTCACCTTTGGCTTTGGAGCTGATAGCTACGACTGGGCGTCCATGGCAGCCATCAAGCAAAGTGACGATGTTGAAGAGTCTACCGGAGATTCAGAAACGGGCGTTGTCACCAGCTTTGCTGTTGCACCCGAAGAGGACATGGCCAAGTTGAACAAGGCTTCAAAGATTGCTAAGACGATGACAATCTGCATGACTTTGGCTTTCCTTGTTCTATGGCCAATGCCCATGTACGGATCATCTTATGTCTTTTCCAAGCCTTTCTTCACTGGTTGGGTCACTGTAGGAATCATCTGGTTGTTCTGCAGTTCCATTGCAGTCGGTCTGTTTCCTCTATGGGAGGGACGACATAGTCTTATCCGCGTCACAAAAGGTATGCTCGGCAAAGGAGGACCGAGAGTTACAGAAGAGATTCAAGGGAAGTCGTTGGAGGAAGAAAAGATGGACGAGTTTGAAAAGAAGTAGTGGTAAACAGGCATATAGTAAACAGCCTTGGAGAGGTTTTATAAACTCCAACTCTTATTTCTGTTGAAACTGGCATATTCCTTGGTTATAGACATATTGTCTGTTCCTTATTAAAACCCACTTCGGGTGCTGCGTCTGGGATGGGCACGATCAAGATCTCATATCGTATGACGTCCCTACTACTTCCAATCTTGACCAGATCCACACGAATCTTGCCCTTGAAACGGTCCTTCATGTCCCGAAAAGCAAGCTAGTCATCTCTAGGTACGAAGTCATCCCAGCTCATGTCTGAACGTTCCAGGATAAACTGTACCGAATGAATATCATGGATCCGCACGCATCATAGAGCTCTCGCGACTTGAAGCGTCTTGACGGTTGTGACGGTGGAATAGCTGCATGAGAAGACTCTGGATTCTGGAGGTATGTGAGCAGCGTGCTCAATGACTATGCTGAAGCATTTGGATAGAGTTTTCTTACTAAACATGATCCTTGGACCATTTTAGTGACTTGCCACGTCCGGGGCCTCATGCCCTCTGTTATCAAGAAATCACAAACCGCATGGTTAAGTGCTAGCTGATGAAGAGGGTCGCGTCATCTTGTGAGCGAAGAACCAGAGAGCCCATCAGGGCTTTTGTAACGCCTTATGAAGCCTCTGCAAAGGCTGCTAAAATAGGAATTATCCATATCCAGCTCGACTTTGAGAGCTTGGATACTTGGGATATTCCTGGCTCTGATGTGCGCGGCCTTTGGCATCTTGACCAGCGAATTTCCGAGTGGTGGTCAAAAAGAGAGGGGGTAGCATAGTGCAGGGACAAACTTTGAGTAGCTCAGTAGGAGCTAATTTCACAAACATCTACACGATATGAATACGTTTCCATGCGGATAAACCAAATACATTCCTTAGTATTACTATAGAATTATTACTAATATTTTGTCTCAGTATAAAATCTTTTGAGGGAATTATGCGTCTCGTTAAATACTTCAGCCTACTACTCTACAAGCCTATCCTATGCTCATTGAGTGCTGTCAGCTGATTCAAAACACTAGTTGCGAGGCATCAGCTCTCGGCCCTTGGGTAAACTATAAACTTAACACTAGCAAAAGGTTATCCTATCATAACTCTACGCCATTGCCTAGCAGTCCTTATGACTTTTATGTAAGCGCTCGCCTAGATTTACGGTATGCATAGCTATGCTGCGCAATTGGAATTGAAGCATATCAATATATAAGAAGCAGTTTGGACCATTTATCTCGGAATGATTTATTCATAACCATCGCATGCATTTAAATGATTTGGGCTCTGCGCTCTCGTAAATTAGAAACTTACTTCGCCAATAGTGTATCCTAAATCCGAGCTTTTTAATAGTCTAGTTATTAACCGTTACCGCAATCTACTGAAGAGCGATGCAGTAGCTAGAAAATAGTCGTCTTGGTTATTAGGATCCATATCTTATCCTTTTACGACATACGGACATCTAAAGATATTTATCAGCGTTCAAACAAATTTGTCTCTAAAGAGTGAGAACTCCACTGTCTATATCCTCAACAATATCTCGGACTCCAGACTTCAAGTCCGAGCTCGATAAGAGCCAAGTTGACCGATCCCTGTAGAAGCGGGGAAAAAAAGAGGACGGGACGACAGCAAGCTTGATAAACAAGCTTATCCCACTGGCGCAAGCTGTCAGTTACGCAAGAATCGTCTCCCATCAAACCATATCAGGCAGGTAAATAAGACGCCGATCCCCCTCCCGATCCCCCACCCCAGGGCCAAGCCCGACGTGTCAAGCGACTCTACCGACCAGCTTCGGCGAGCTTCCCAACGAGGTTACAACTATATGACTCGGCATTATATGACGACATCCAAGATAGCTATGTCAAGCTTGAATTCGTAAGCTGACGAACTGCGAAAGGAAGCTCGTCTGGGTAAGTGATCACCGCCAAGCCGTGAGGACAGCTTCGACAAATCACGCGAGATTCCGAGGACTTGGATTGAGCAAACTTCTTGGAGCTGCGATGGATTAGCATGACTACCCAGTCAATGGCACCTTGGGCTGACCGCATGGTAGCACCAACATGGGTGATGGTAGTATCTGCATTTATACCTCGTCATGGCCCAGCTCTTCTCGATAGCTACCCCTCCCAGCGTAAGCTTCGGATGCTATTGTGAACTGCAATCGACATCTGTAGCCCAGCATGCGTGTCCAACAACTCTCTGCGCTTGCAGCTCTCACTGCCAGTGCATCTGCTTGCTCGCGTGACCTTCTCTTGACACCACGCCATACCCACCGCCAGCCGCTCGTCAAGCGCAACGATAACTGGCCTCCGGTGTTAACAGACCACGAAACCATCCTTGTTAACTCGTTTGACAACTCGTCCATTGACCGATGGGCCGACTACTACGGCCACCAAGACAAGCTTGCTGGTTTCGGTAAAGAGGCCGCTCAGTGGACAGCAGACCGCTGGACTGAGAACGGTATCGAGTCGCACCTTGCTGAGTACCATGTCTTCCTCAGATACCCCGTAAGCGCGTCTCTATCGTTTACTGGCCCCAATGGCACAACCTCCGAGGTGAAACTCAAAGAGGATGTCCTCGAGCAGGACGACGTTACTGGACGTGATGAGCTCTCTCAGCAGAGCTGGCTGGGTTACTCGCCAAGCGGTAACGCTTCTGCAGAATACGTTTACGCTGGGTAAGATAAAACCAAGATTATGATATATTCGCATTTTTACTTACTTATATCGCTAGCCGAGGTTCAATTGACGACTTCGAGAGGCTTGTCGAGCTCGGCGTCGAGATCGAGGGCAAGATCGCTCTCATCCGATACGGCGGTCTGTTCCGTGGCCTCAAGGTCAAGAATGCTCAAGACCACGGTGCAATTGGTGCCGTTCTGTTCCTCGACCCCGGTGACGATGGAAACATGACTGTTGCCAACGGCCACGAGGCCTATCCATGTATGAGGAAGCATTCCAAAAACACCCACAAGAATTATGGCTAACCAGATCCTCAGTTGGACCTGCCAGAAACCCCTCCGCTGTTCAGAAGGGCTCGACACTCTTCCTCTCTACCTACCCAGGCGATCCTACAACCCCTGGCTACCCATCAAAGGAGGACTCGCCTCGAACTGATATCTCTGATGTGATTGCCAAGATCCCATCTCTTCCCATCTCTTACTCAGCTGCTGAGCCTCTGCTGAGGGCTCTTAATGGCCACGGCGTCTCCGCTGACCAGGTCAACCGCACTGTCTGGAAGGGCGGCCTTGATGCGGATTATAGCAGTGGTCCTGCACCAGGCGTGAAGCTCTCGCTCAGCACCGCCTCTCGCGACTCAATTGAGCCAGTCCACAACGTTATTGGTGTGATCAATGGTACCAATGCTGATGAGACAATCATCATTGGCAACCACCGAGACACCTGGATGGTCGTAAGTTATTACTATGCGAACAAGAGAAACATCTTGCTAATTGCTATAGGGCGGTAACGGCGACCCAAACTCTGGCTCTGTCATTCTCATTGAGCTTGCGCGGGCCTTCAAGAAGCTCACAGACGCAGGCTGGAAGCCTAAGCGAAACATTGTCCTGGCCTCTTGGGATGCCGAGGAATGGGGTATCATTGGCTCTACCGAATGGGTTGAGGAGCACGTCAACTGGCTCACCGACACCGCAGTCACATACCTCAACATTGATGTAGCGGTAAGCGGTCCTAGACCCAACCTCGGTGCAACACCCGAGCTTTCGACCTTTGCTACCGAGACCCAAAAGAAGGTCATTCACCCCAACTTTGGCGGTTTCAACATTTCGTTGTACGATGCCTGGCATGAGGCCAGCGAAGGTGACGTTGGAGTCCTGGGCTCTGGCTCTGACTACACTGCCTTCTTGCACCGTGGCATCAGCTCACTCGATACTGGAAGCGGTGGAGGTGCCAACGACCCCATCTGGCACTACCACTCCAACTATGACTCCTACCACTGGATGTCTACCTTTGGCGACCCTGGATTCCACGTTCATGTTTCTCAAGGCCAGTTCCTGGGTCTCCTAGCATACCACTTGTCGACTGACGATATTCTCCCCTTTGACACCCAGAACTACGCCAAGGAGCTCCGTGCCTACTACGATGATCTGTCAGAATACATCGAGGGCGAAGACGCCGACCTCGACTTGTCTGAGCTTGATGAGGCCATCACACAGTTTAAGAACAGCGCCGATGAGGTCAAGGCTTTGGAGAATACGGCAAGGGAGAACGACGACGAGGTTCTCAAGACTATTGTCAACCACAAGTACCGTGACTTCCAGCGCGGCTTCATCTCGCAAGGTGGACTGCCTGACCGCGAGTTCTACAAACACGTTGTCAACGCCCCTGGCCTCGACACTGGCTACGCTGCTGTCACTTACCCCGGTATCACCGAAGGTGTTCAGTATGCCAAGAATGGCAACTTCTCTGTGGCTCAAGAATGGGTGGGCAAGACTGCCCGGGGCATAGTCGTTGCCGCGAATATCCTCAGGACATGAACGTCTTGAGATGAAGCTTTTGGGGATGTTTTTACTTCACGTCCCTCATTTATGTATTTTACGATGCTACGCTCATGATAATGATGATATTGATGTGGCAATTTTTGGTGTTGTATGGATGGTTGGGATCAAGGACATGTTGATAGGCGTAGGTAGTTGTGGAGAGCTGAGGCAGAAGCAATGATTATCAATGGACGAGTTTGACACAGTTCCAGCTGCCGCTATCATCCAGGGTGAGTCACCTAATCAGTGGGATAACATTTTTAGACCTCAAGTTTCTCTCGAGCACCTTGTACGGAGCCAGTCGGCTGGTCATTGAAGGACCTTTGAGTAAAGTTGGTATTTCAAAAACACATTATGATAATCCGTAAATCAGCCACTATCAGACCCTCCTCTTTGTATAAGTTCAAGTCAAATACGAAGTTCCCTTGCCTTCTTGACAAGGTTCTCTAGCCTCTGCGTCTCTGGATCGGTATCAATCCACTCAATGTCAATCGGCCAAGACGAGTGCACTTGATCCGTTATCAGGGTTTGCCTCTCCTGGTCCTCTTCCTCCACATCTTCAATATTCTTGAGTAGATGCCTACTTTCGTTGCTCATGTGTCCCTTCATGATACGAAAGACCAACTCAGCCAGATAGCAGCTATGACTCTGCTCTCGGAGTCCTTGAGCAGCAAGGACCACTGTCGATCGCCTACTTTCAATTTCTGTTGGCTCGGCACCTTTTAAGGCTTTGATATGCATAAAGCCCAGGAAGGTCAGGAATTGGACAGCGAAGATGTCGTAGGTTTCGAAGCCATGGCGCAGGTAATATAGGCGCAATAAGGTTTCATATCGAATCTTTGCATCACTCAACGTCTCCTGCACATTGGTATCGCAAAGCGCGCGTGTTGAGGTGACAGTTAACGTCTCTAGAAGATATATTATGAGGTTGTAGTAGTGAATACTGGAGGCAAAGGTCAGCACGACTTGACACAAAACATATGTCTGTTGACGAAAGCGGATTCAAAGGTGGCTCACTGGAGCTTGAGCTGCCATGGGTAGCATATTTCTCTTGCCGTAAGTTCTGATGGCAGGTTTTGATACCAACTATCGAGTCTGACGCAAAGGGCTTGAATCTTCTCTATGGTGGTTCTTGCGGTTCCTTGCACCTGGCCGAAGAAAGCTGAAGCAGCATCATTGAGAATGATTCGGAATTCAGATGTGACTTTGAAGGTATTGGCATATTTGATTGGAACGAGTCTTTCATTGGACGGATATTGAAGCCAAATTTCGCCGTAGCAGTTGGGGTTTTCGGTAACGTTGGGCAATGGTATACTCGGAGGGAAAGCTAACAACGGTGCTTGAAACACATGAAAGCTATGCACTCTGTTGTCCTGTCAGTTTTTCCACGATGTATGTACCGAGGTGCCTCACGCCTGCATTCCGAATAGGGCCCACGCTGTGATGGCTCTTGCATTATACTCGGTCTCATCCACGGTATGGGCTGGTGGAGTGAATAGCTGCATGCTGTGAGCGGCAGAGACAGCACGCGTAAGGTATGCTTTTCCGATCTTGTCGCTGCCGTTAGCGTCGTATGCAACCGATAGAATTATTGCAGCTTGGATGGTCGTAAGTCGAGCAGGTCCGGCCTCAAGTTCCCACAAGCGTCGGGCTTCTGCCAGGAATTGGTATCCTAATGTCCGTGGATTCCAGAACTCGGCACGATGCTTCATTTTTGAGTAGCCATGCTAAAACAGGTTTTAGAAACTGGGCGTTAATTCTTATCATGGGATGATACCCACACATGCCGAGGCAAGAATTGCGTTGACAAGAAGAGGAGAACAATATTGCTGGCGGCCAGCGACCATATCATCCAGGAAGTAGTCTTTCTGGAAGGCCGGGAAACATGTATGCTCGGCCAAGAAATATATCTGTAGAAGCCTGTTTAGAAGTATATCATCATTAATAATAGATGTCCAATTTTTCCCCTTGATTTTACTTAGACGAGGATCAATGAGTTCAGCAACATGGTATGGAACCTGGTAGATAATAGGGTCCCTGGCCGGCAAGAGGCTCCCATCTCCGTGTGATTCATCCTGGTATGATGAATATTTGTATAACCAAGAATTAAGGTAAGGGTTCCCATCTTGGATCAGGAAGGATGGCATATTCTTGGAGTAAGGAAAAGAATACTGGAATTCGACATCAGGCTCGACATGGAGCTGGAGGAGAAGGTCGGCATCTTGGATATGACGAAGTACTGCCTGAACACTGTGGCCTCTTCGAATTCTGTCAAGGATTTCCGTGGCTTCGTAATGAGACTTTGTGGCGAGGATATGGAACAGTTCCTCGTAGGAGTTTGACTTTTGCTGCAGTTCACCGGTGCTGACCCGGTACTGACAGGCCAAGTTACGTTTTTCACAGGGAGTGCATTGTGGTCTGGCTCCGTCGCACTAAGAAAAATTGTGTTAAGAGACATCTTTCATGAGTCGCAAGAGAAAACCACGCACTCGGCACTTGCGAAGCCGACAGGCATTACAGGCCGATGAGATGGCTGGCCTGCGCTTCACTATCGGTGATTTGGTAAGAGAAGGTAGGGCTTCAACGGGCGAATTTTCTTGAGTAGAGGCGGGCAAAAGCGGGCGCAGCATGGTTGGTAGTGGAAAGTTTCCATGATGAGGTTGAGAAATGCGTAGAGCTGAGTGAGCGAACGGTCACGTGACAGATTAATTACCTACTAGATGCCTACTAATTACGTAGTGGCTGAAATTCATTCTAGAAAGATATTTAGCAGGTTACTATCTGGCTTATATGAACAAGTCTCAATGATTGTCTGGTAGCATCCACTGAGTATTTCATACCAGAACCTTATTTGTCTCTTTCAAGTGCCATTAATATGTTCCGGGGTAAACTGGTAGAAGACAAAAAGAAGTGCAACTACCTGTGCTTTGTACCTGAATCTAGAGTTTTTAAAAGTATTTATCAAAAACACTAATATTATTATGAGGTCTCATCACCATATGCGGGCCTGTAAGTAAGATTGTATTATAACCATATTCAAATAAGGTAAATATAAAATAATATTTACCTAAGGTACTCCCATGTTTTATGTCCTCCACAATGGTAATAAGCACCTGAGATAAGAATATGGAGTCATGACGTAGCCATGTCTTGGCATGTTTCACGTAAGCAGCCATGCAGTTTGAGCTTGACGACTAAGATGGAATTTGCCAGGCCAGCGATAGCGGAGATGTGTCTTTAAATCGGCTATATTAAAAGAAGTTACATGCTACTAAGAGTAATAATTCTTCAAGAGTTCATCTGGCACAACTTAATAACCTTCTGAGCTCAAGTATAAAATATCCTGTCTAAAAACCTCCCTCGACCACGGTCTCGGATGCTGCGGATGGGCTGTGTTTGACAGGTCATGGGTACGTCTTGGGGTATGAATCCTGGCACGACATGGGCCCTGTTGTCCCATCACAGTGGTATTGACATCCCCAGATCAGCAATAAAAAGATGAGTGTGGATGGTCGTCAATTTCCCCGCCTTTGGTCAAGCCGTCAAAGGTCCCGGGTAGTCTATAACACCAGCTGGCTTCTAAACCGAATATCGTAACGATCGCGACATTTGGGCTGACAACATGTAACCCAAAAATGCTACCGTCATCCAGGTGCTGGAGATTCTTGTCTGCAATCTTGAGCAGCCCTCCTTGATCGAACTTTTGCCACGTGGATGATGGGACAAGCTTGGTAAGCTTGAGCTCAGCACAAGCACGACACCGTCAAGGACTTAAGCTTAGTGACCAAGCTTACTTTAGAAGGGGAGCTTACGCAGGCTGGTGACCCTAAAACCTGTAACATCAGCGGCAGCCAACAAGAAAAAGGCCTCGATCCAAACTCTCCCTTTCCAGTTACAACATCCGGCACTAGAAAAGATCAGTTTTAGTGGAAGCGCACTTTAAAGTCCGATGACAAGTCTGTCTATGAGGCTTGGAGAATTTCGGTGGAAGGGAACGCTGATGCCTGTAACACACGGCACATGGAGGTGGGAGCTATGGCGACGAACAGACCCTTGTCGATCAGAATCTCTCCCGAAATTCCGGCACTGGGAAGCAGTATTACTGGATATTAGTGGGCGATTCTCGTGATCAGCCACAATGAAGAAGAATTAGAATGCAACATGTAGCACAAATAAATCGTAGGCTTGAGTGCACTCTTCCACAAAGCCTGCATTCATGCCAGAGCAAAAACATGGCCGTCATTCAGTCTGACAATAGCCTACGAAACTGGGTTGCACTCGGCGTAACGATTCCTCCAGTCTTGTCCTGATTCGGGGGATTCCTTGTGGCCGAGACAAGCCTCGCGATCGGCACTTTCACTTCCAAAACCTCGTCGTCCAATTAAAGCCAAGACTGGGGCTCAAAAGCTTGTCTCGTCCTCTCCACGTTTATCTCTTCGACCTTCCCAGAACCGCCTAGACGCAGATCTTGGACTTCATTGACACCCTCCTTCGCATCCCCGCCTATGATGGGATATTGGGGGCTTGCATTGAAGGGGGCTTTGCGGGCGTTGACGTAAATGTAATAAAAAGAGTGTATTGGGTGGACGGGAGGGAAACAAAAGCCCGTATTTCCCCCCTGACCAGCGCTTTGTTGTTGTGTTGGAAGTAACAGAAACCGTAGTGTCTCTGAACTGCTACCACCATTACAAACATATACCTATCATATTAAATATTACTGCACACGCTTTTCATCCTGCGTCATGACCACCGACAGCAGTGTCACGCCGCCAAATGAGCAGGAAAAGCCCACAACCTATGACATAGAAAATGTGGCCACTGAGAAGATTAAGCCCTCTGATGGAGGCATCGAGTCTGAGCGCGCTGCCCTCTTAGCAAACCTCCCTGACCCCGATGCGGGCAAGAGTGAGGAAGAGCGTCGTGCAATCGTGAGTTACACAACACACAGTGAATGGAGCTATTACTTACTGCTTTCCTAGGACAAGAAACTGGTATGGAAGGTCGACCTTTGGCTCATCCCCTGGCTATCTCTTTTATACTTGCTCTCCTTCCTTGACCGAACAAACATCGGCAATGCTCGTCTTGCAGGCATGGAAGAAGACCTCAACATGGGGCCACGCGACTACAACATGTCTCTTACCATCTTCTTCATCAGCTACGCCCTGTTTGAGCCCATCACAAACGGTATTCTCAAGCGTCTTACGCCTCGAATCTTTTTCACGGGCATCATCATCGCTTGGGGAACTGTGATGACACTCATGGGTCTTTGCACCAACTACACAGGCCTTTTGATAGCGCGGTTCTTCCTTGGTGTCGCTGAAGCTGGTCTTTATCCAGGTATGAATTAAACGGGCCATCTAAATTAATTTCTAACCTCAACTGTAGGTGTCAACTATTACCTTGGCTGTTGGTATAAAGCCAGTGAGATTGGCGCGCGAGCAGCCATCTTCTTCTCCGCTGCCGCTCTTGCTGGCTCTTTTGGCGGACTTCTCGCTGCCGCAATTGCTCAGATGGATGGAATCGGTGGTAAGCCCGGTTGGGCTTGGATCTTCATCCTTGAAGGTGTTGCCACCGTCTTTGTCGGAGCCTTCTGTTGGTGGATGGTCTTTGACTGGCCCGATACTGCTCGTTTCCTGTCCGAGGAAGACCGTATCCGCGTTCAGCGCCGTCTCATCATGGATCGTCAGGGAAAGACTGCCGAAGACTTTGACAAGCGTCACATCTGGGCTGCGCTTAAGGATTGGAAGACATACGGATACATGGTTATCTACATGGGCTCTCTGATGCCACTTTACGCCTTTTCTCTCTTCTTGCCCACTATTCTACGCGGCATGGGCCACACCGGCACTCGGGCACAGCTGCTCTCGGTTCCTCCATATGCTTGCGCTGCCACCGCCACTGTCATTGTTGGATTCGTTGCTGACCGCACCCGCTGGCGAGGTTACTGCAACATTGTCACTGTTTGCATTGGAATTATTGGTTTTGTTATGCTGATAGCCTCTCCTTCGCCCAGAGTTCAATACGGAGCCGTCTTTCTAGGGGCAATGGGTACGTTCACAGTTATTATTAGTTGAACTGTCTACTAACATAAAACAGGTATTTACCCTACCGTCTCAAACACCGTATCTTGGGTCAACAACAACGTTGAAGGATCCTTGAAGCGTGCCATTGTACTCGGAATGGTCGTCGGCTGGGGTAATCTTAACGGTGTTGTATCTTCGAACATCTACCTTGAGAGCCAGTCTCCTCGCTACTGGACTGGCCACGGTATGGTCCTCGCCTATCAGATTCTCTTCCTCCTGAGTGGCTCCGTCTTTATGCACGTTGCTCTTCGCAGGGAGAACCATGCGCGTGCGAGGGGCAGCCTGGATGCCAAGTACGCTGCCATGACAGAGGAGCAGAAGTGGATCAGTGGTGATGTGCGCCCAGACTTTAGATATACTCTGTAAGTGCTTGGGAGGAGCCATCTCCCTGGAGAGTAGGGTTATATATATTCAAGTTATGGAGGAACGTTTACCTGTCTGTTTGTATGGTTAGATGTAGATGTACTTGGCAAGTATATCTATATACATAGAAATGTTACGGTAACTATCCATTCTATTGCATTTGCCGAATTATATGAAGTCTTCGTTCCTCCAAGTCACATCTATGACTCTTTACAGTATTGGCCACACATAATCTGCCCTTGACTCAAGGATATGCATTATACCTTCGGTGATGTTTAAGGTGAGGTGAGGGAACTGGACTGGAAGATGTGGCACTCAGTCTCTTCGTCTTTATTAGTCAACAAACCGTTCGCTTATACCACTACAATAAGCATCATGTCATGTAAGTCCAATCTGCCGGTTCAAGCTTGTATTTGATACCCCACAGCTAGTTCGCTGTTTATAGAAAGGCTGATACCTTCGGGACTTCAGTGTTGAGGAGAGAATAGATGCCGCCGACTGAAGAAAAACCTGGCCCTGCACATGTCACTAGTTTCATATCATGATCATATACCTCATAACTGATTTTTAGAAACGTGAAGCTCGTAGTATTATTCTGTCGTTGGTTGTCTCGGGGCCATGATGCATGCTACTATCCATACAAGAGGAAGACCACCACGCTATCTTACCACCTTTCATGCTTCTAGAAAAGGCCCCTCAGACCTTCCTTCTTCAGTTTAATCTCCACTAAGGAGGGCTGTGGCTTGCAAGATTGACTCTATCAGCTCTATAACTTCTTGTTGTGATGGTTGTTCAGCGGCACCAAGTTGCTCAACGAAATGCAGACAGAGGTGAAAGAAGAGAGAGTGTCAAGCAATGTCGATCGTATCTTCTGAATCTTGACCTTTACACGAACAATGATCGAGATCTACAGAGACCCGCGACCCTGGCTATGGATATCGTAATTCGAGTGGATCGCGGCAAACTTGATGCGACAAGGAGCCCGCTCGTAACCGTTCGAGGCCAGGCCCAGATATCTCCGCAACCAAGGTCGGTTCAGCGCACCGACGGTGCATTGGAAGCAATCGGAGAGTCCATGCGGCCTTCTAGCGTGATACAAATGTATTCAAGCAGCTCAACCCTTGTCCTTGCCCCTGCAGGCTAACAAGCACTCCATTACGATAGGCCATCAACTACCGAATCCAGCTTAACTCATTGAGCTGTGATAAGATCCAGATGACACTAGGACAAAGCCACGGTGCCGCTCCCGGTAGTGGGAGCCACGTCTGGCCATGCAACAAGTTAGCCTTTTGGTGATACGTGACCCCACGTGGAGATAGCTTAGGCTCCAAGCAGCATCGGCAAAGCCTCCCGTGCTGTGATCGAGACCATCACCCGAACGCCTCTAACCTGTAGAGATAATGAATGGAAGGTTAATGATGGCGAGATTAGAACGATACGGTATCAAGCCATGGCCATGTGATGTTACCCCGCTCCCCAGTCTCCCCGCGCCATCGTCAATAGCATCGGTTGGGATGCCGATAGGTGTGATGTAAGACAGGACGGGGGAGGAGTGAGAGACGAACTCAAATTCAAATAGATGATAAGGTGATCAGTGCTTCAGCTGAGATCTCTCCCATTGTTCCTGACTCAAGAGTGTCTTCTTGTTTCTTTCTTCGCACAAGCAACACACTCAACACGCCTGACATGACAACCACGCTCTCGGGCAACATCACCTCTACTGGGTCACGAGCAGCCCGTAACTTGACTCTCAAAGTCAGGGCCTCTGGGCCCAGAGCGCGAAGAGAGAGCATCGCCCCTCTTGTTCGCTACTCTTCGTCAACGGCTCCCAATGCCGCCGCTGCACTTGAAGCTACACGCACACACACCCCCGTGGTCAAGGGGGCAGAGACACCTCTCTCAGAGCTACCATCCATTGTTCTCTGGCGATCTCTCCTTATAAACGCCGTCTCGTCAAGACCATGGCTTCTCGTCCCCTCTCTTCACCTCCTCCAGAAGCTCTCCCATAAAGGGAACCCTTATCTTCTCAATGTCGACCGCAATCCGATGCTGCGGTCTATCTTCAAGCACACCTTCTATAAACAATTCTGCGCTGGCGAGACAGCGGCTGAGACGCAAGCGACGATGAGACAGCTGCAGGACATGGGCTTCAAGGGAACGATTCTGACCTTCGCAAAGGAAACTGTCTTTGACGCCAACACCGGCAGTGAGCTTGGACTCGGTGTTGATACCTCGAGCAGGAACGAGGCTCAGTGGTGTGAGAGTATTGCAGCGTGGCGAGAAGGAACTCTCAAGACAGTTGAGCTGCTCCGCGCTGGAGATCAACTGGCTGTCAAGTAAGTTAACATGAGAGTCATTATAACACCACGCACTGACATCTTCTCAGGGTCACGGGCGCTGGGCCTGCAGTCTGCGAGGCCATGGCCAACGATGCTGAACTCCCCAAGCAGTTCGTCGACGCCTGCCACGAGATCTCGCAAAAGTGCAAGGACCGCGGCGCATATATTCTAATTGATGCCGAGTCACAGCACTACCAATGGGGCATCTTCCGTCTCGGCTTGGCCCTCCAGCGCAAGTACAACACGGACGGCAAGGTTGTTCTCTACAACACATACCAGGCTTACCTGAAGAGCACCTCCGACACTCTCAAAAAACACCTCCAGATTGCGTCTGAAGAGAACTTCACACTGGGCATCAAGGTTGTTCGCGGCGCATACATGGCGTCTGACCCGCGATATCTGATCCACGACACCAAGGAAGACACCGACAACAGCTACAATGAGATCGCGCAGGGCGTGCTCCGACAAGAGTTTGGTGGCTTCGGCGGCTCCAGCAGCAAGCCTTTCCCCTCTGCCATGCTCCTCCTCGCCAGCCACAACAAAGAATCTCTGGTCAAGGCCCACGAGACGCACCAGCAGCGCACAAAGGCGGGTCTCCCGACGGTACCGGTCAAGTTTGCGCAGCTGCATGGAATGTCTGACGAGGTTAGCTTCGGTCTGCTTAAGCTCAAGAACGATGCGGGGGTGGCTCCCGAGGTCTACAAGTGCTCTACATGGGGAAGCTTGGCAGAGTGCATGGCTTATTTGACGAGGCGAGGAATGGAGAACCGTGATGCTGCTTCACGGACGCTGGATGAGTACACGGCATTGAAGAATGAGGCTTGGAGACGGCTTGCTTTTTGGAAATGAGAGCGTGCATGTATATAAAAAGCATTTGTTTTTATTATTTGTTTGATCATTAACTTATGAGAGCTTATTTGAGATCGATCTATACCAGCCTGATGCTTGAATCTGTGATTGTCACTGTCTTCAGTCAACTCAGGGACCCATGACTTAGTGCTCGCTTGTAGGCATCATCCACATCTTCTCGATCGGCAACTAAGCCAATCCTGTACCATCTTGATGTCCATGCTGCCTCACAATGACATGTCAATCACATTCTACGTTGAATGAAGATCTTTATTCATTCCAGGATGGGTAGTAGTGGCGCTGCCATGGCTCGGCAGGGAACCCGTAGCCCCCTATTCACTGCACTACGACAACCACGCGCTCGCTATCTCTGGCTGTACCCCACGTTTATCTGCCTGCAGTAGCCGGCGTCACTGTCGGTAGCCCTCCCGTATCAGCTGTGCCCCTCACCTACCACACTCACTGACAGCACAATAGGTACTAAGATTACCATCTGCACGACTTGTCAACATCTTTCCTTTACGGACGTGTTTGTTTTCTTGCTTCTTCACCGCCATTCGTATTAGACCAATCGTCTTAAACTTTTCCTCTTATCCTCCCAATAAGAATATCCAATCCACGCCAAACTGTATTGCGTGCATCCATCAACATCACAGAAAATGTCTAGCCTCAGCAATGCCACTCTCACCATCCTGGGCACAGGTACAGTCACATCAACTTGTTATTCCTTACCACTACTGACATACATTTATAGGAAACATCACAAAACCCATTGTGAAGAATCTCCTCCCTGCTATCAAGGATGGCAAGACTGAGCTGCCCTTCACCAAGATCATCGCCTGCGTGCGTTCAGAAGCCTCTCAGAAAAAGCTCACAGAGCAATTCTCAGAGTACAGCAACATCCTGACTATCTCTCGGGGCGAGAATGTGAAGGCTGTGCAGCGGGGCGATGTTATAGTTCTGGGCGTAGACCCCGCCGATGTCGAGGCTGTGCTCACCCAGGAGGGCATTCGCGATGCTCTATCCAACAAGCTTCTCCTCAGTGTAGCTGCGGGTTGGACAAAAGAAAAGATCGAGTCTACCATTTATGGAAGCGAAACCACCAAAGATAGCATCTCTGGTCGGGCGTGGGTGATTCGCACACTGCCCAATATCGCTTCTATGGTTTCCGAAGGTCTCATCGCCATTGAAAACTCCCCTTCTGAGCCTGTTGTGCCCAAGGAGCATCTAGACCTCGCCAGAGCCCTCTTCAAGACGATTGGCCAAACAGTTGAGGTCCATCCGCGTCTTATGAACGCCACTACAGCTGTTGGAGGCTCCACGCCTGCTTTCTGGGCTATCATCTGCGATGCTTTCATCGATGCAGCCGTTGCTGTTGGCGTACCTCGAGCTGATGCTCAAACCATGATCTATCAGTCAATGAAGGGATCAGCGGCTATGCTTCAGAGCGGCCTACAGCCGGGTGATTTGAGGGATCAAGGGACTTCACCTGAGGGATGCACAATTGGAGGAATCATGGTTTTGGAGGAGGCTGGAGTTCGTGGCCATCTTGGACGAGCCTTACGTGAGGCTGTGACTACGGCTCGCCTGATGGAGACTACTACGCACGTCAACGATACACGACCTACCTCATAGATTCACTGTAGTCCTAGTAGAAAAGAATCATCAATTTTTCGATTTACACCCCTGCCCTCTCATGGTTACTTTGCATTATACTGCATATACCGTAAGATCAAATGTCATATAAAGCTATCACTAATTTTCGTCCGCTTTGCTCATTCTTGCAAGTTGATGTGACTTG
Organism: Fusarium sublunatum; assembly: GCA_013623665.1. Lineage (NCBI taxonomy): Eukaryota > Fungi > Ascomycota > Sordariomycetes > Hypocreales > Nectriaceae > Fusarium > Fusarium sublunatum. The sequence continues at coordinate 22,099 of JABFFF010000003.1, forward strand.
TTTTCCTTCGAAATCTTGTCACCGCTGTCAAATAACCTGTGCAACCGTGACCGTGCCTCCATATTGGCAACACAGCCAATACCAAACGCCGGGATGATTCTCAAAGAGCGTACTATCGTCGCTGAGATCAAGTCCCTACGTATCTGCGCTGACCGTTCCACCCACGGCACTCCACGCGGTCGAGCATACAAATCCAATCCAAGCAGATGGACCGGGGTAGCTGCAAACTGTGAGAATATAGGCACCGTTAACTGCGAGATGATGGCCTTGGAGTGGGGGCTGGACGACAAGCTGTCTGGGATAAGACTCGAGAGCCAAGGTGCCATAGTGAAGGATCCAAAGATGGTGATGGCATCTCGCATGAGAAAGGTAGCCGTAGCAGCTTTTGGCATGCCAGTCTGAATGGCCGGTGCCGTCGCTTTTGTCGGTGTTGTAGAGGCACTGAACATTTGGGCGAAGCGTACATCCTTGAGCACGCCGAGAGGCACGTTGACGATCATGGTGTTGACAAAGGTTATTGTCCCCACGGCAGCCTTTTGGAACTCATGGGCGAGTGTGTCTGATGAGTTTGAGACCGCGTATGTTGCGGCATAGAGAGCCCAGACATAACCAAAGGCGCGGCTGAAGACAAAGCCAGCTGGACTCTTGAGGGCGCCGAGGCTGTGAAGTTTCATGCCATAGCCAAGAGGTCTGTTGAAAGAGACTTTCTCAACCATAGACCTTTGTGTGTGTTAGTTTGGTGGTATAGTGAAGTGTTGAACACGACTTACTTGTCGATGATTGTAATTACTGGTGTGATTAATGTTGCTGAGATTGCTGCTGCTGCTACGTCTCCAACAAGAGGTTTCCACAGATGACTGCGGTAAAGGCTATTTTCACCAACATCTTGGCGCTCCTCCATGGTAAATATTAGAGAGAGTTGTGTGTATGGAAGAAAAGCAAACAGGAAGCTCAGTAATTTGCGGTTTGATGCAGTGTAGCAGCACCGTGGCTTGATAGACTTCACTATAAGCTTTCACAGCGGGAGGGATCAGCACCAAAAGGGTATCACCAGACTTGGGCAATGACCACAGCCTATGAGCACGCGGTTCCTATCGGCTCTCCTCCCTCTCGTCACTTCCTATCAAGTCCAAGCGTGTTGGACAAACCACTGTCGCTCGGGCAAACCGACAACGGCCCCCCCACACCGAACCATAAACTAGGAAGACGTGGAGAAGCAAAAGAGAAGAAAATCGAGATACCGGAGCAGCTCCCGGCAGATCGACCCTCTAGCTTCAGGCTGTCAAGGGTCCCCCGTGGGGTCAAGATAGCGCCTCGACAGTCGGATCAGCGCCCGATGAAGTGGCCAAACCAACGCCTGTGAGGGGTAACCATGCACTAAGCTTCATCGTTCATCGGCTGGGCCATCCGACCATGGCTTGTCACCAGTCCAAAGGTGTCGTGTCAAGAGGGCATAAGAAAGCCATTCGCAGCCTCAAAGTTAGAGATCATCCTTCTTTGCTCTCCAGGCTTCAGCAGTACGAGTATCTTTCTATATAAAAAAGACTCTACTTTAATCACCAAACCTCATACTCACACACAATGGCTTCTTCGGTTCGAGCCTTGACATCAAAGGGACGTCTCACTCCTCTGTGCCGAGTGCGTTCCTCAGCTCCCACAGTTTCCCTTCAGAAGCGCGGCAATGCCACGACTGTTCCATTCAGACTACCAGCTGCTCGCAATGAGCCCAACGTAAGTCCTCATACCCATCACACCGGGTCATGACTTATTAACTTGACTTAGCCCACATACACAAAAAACTCGCCTGAGCGCGCAAAGGTCGAGGCCGCTCTCAAGAAGCTCCGCTCACAGCTGCCTCTGAAGAGCGAGATCATCTTCAACGGCGTCTCCCAGAAGATCCACGCCAACGAGGACCAGGTTCTTCCGGCTGAGCACGCTACCACCTTCACCAACTACCCTCTGGCTACTAAGGAGCAGGTCTCTGCCGCCATTGAGGCCGCACTCAAGGCTAAGAAGGATTGGGAAAACACGCCTTTTGTTGACCGCGCTGCCATCTTCCAGCGCGCTGCTGAGCTCGCTACCACAAAGTATCGCTATGAACTCATTGCTTCTACTATGCTCGGCCAGGGCAAGAATGTGTGGCAGGGCGAGATTGACGCCGCCGCTGAGTTGGCTGATTTCTTCCGTTTGGCTGGTCACTACGCTGCTGAGATCATAGGCAAGCAGCCTGACCGTGGTACAGACGGTATCTGGTCTCGTGTCGACTACCGACCTCTCGAGGGCTTCATCTATGCCGTCTCCCCCTTCAACTTCTCCGCCATCGGTGGTAATCTCATTGCCCCAGCCATTCTAGGCAACGTCGTCCTCTGGAAGCCGTCTCAGTACAACGTCCACCCCAGCACCATTATCTACAAGATCCTCCAGGAGGCTGGTCTTCCCAAGGACGTCATCCAGTTCGTCCCTGGCGACGCCGCCGAGATCACAGACACCGTCCTCGCCCACCGCGAGTTCGCTGGTCTCAACTTCGTTGGCTCTTCTGATGTCTTCCGCTCCATCTACGGCAAGATTGGCCAGGGCATTGCTGAGAAGCGATACCGTGATTTCCCCCGTGTCGTCGGCGAGACATCTGGCAAGAACTTCCATCTCGTCCACCCCTCTGCCGATATCCCCAACGTTGTCAACCACACCATCCGAGGAGCCTTTGAGTACCAGGGTCAGAAGTGCTCTGCTACTTCTCGCGCCTACGTCCCCGAGTCTCGTGCAGACGAGTTCTTCTCTCTCATCCAGCAGAAGATGAAGGAAATTACCATTGGCAACCCCGACAAGGACTTTGAGGCCTTCATGGGTCCAGTTATCCACGGTCGATCTTTCGAGAAGATCAAGACCATCATTGACGAAAGCAACAAGGATCCTCAGGTCAAGCTCATTGCTGGCGGTGAGTATGACGGCTCTGTTGGCTACTTTGTCAAGCCCACCGTCTACAAGGTTGATTCTCCCGACCACCGGCTCTTCAACGAGGAGATATTTGGCCCTGTCCTCGCTGTCCACGTCTATAAGGACTCTGAGTTCACACCTCTCCTCAAGAACATTGACCAGAACGGCGGTGGCCTCGCCCTGACTGGTGCCGTCTTTGCTCAAGACCGTGCCGCTCTTCGCGAAGCTGAGGACGCCCTCCGCTACTCTGCTGGAAACTTTTACCTTAGTAAGTCCAGTCCACAACAAACATCTCTGATATAACGTCTTTCTAACAAGTTACTTTAGACTGCAAGACCACCGCTGCTCTCATCGGCCAGCAATCCTTTGGTGGTGCCCGAAGCTCGGGTACCAACGACCGAGCTGGTAGCCCCGACATGCTCCGACGCTTTGTGTCTCCTCGTCTCATCAAGGAGGAGTTCTTTGAGCAAACTGAGTTCCTATACCCTTCAAACAAGCAATAGACTTGGCGCACAGCATCTAGAATTGTACGAAAAGCTCAGAATTAGGTTTAATAAAAGTTTTCTAGTACCATATAAACTCCATAAGCTCTTCAAACTTCATCTAACCGCCACCTTGTTTAATAGGACTCACATATCCCCCTATGTGAGTGTGAATGCGAATGTCAACAATCACTATGGAAGCAAAAGACTAACATGTTTATGAATAACTCTATAGTATTGAACTTTTTTTATTCCACTGAATCCTTCGCTCGCAACCATCCTACATCTGGGATCAATTTATTTTATTCTATAGTTATCTTACTTAGGATACAAGATAGATCAAGATATATAGTTTTAAACACAGTTTTTGCCCACAATAAGATATCATGCCTAGTACCTTAGAACACAGTTTCCATACTCAATTGATGCATATTTAACTTACATAGACCTCAAGGCATCTGCCAACCTTACTTGCAAGACCTACATCTAGGATTTGAAGTCAAGCTTGTAACATGAATAGGATCTCTAGGCTAAGGATCTGATAAACCTGTGGGATTCAACGAGCCCCGTAGCTTGGATCTGGCATTTATATTGCTAACTACATGGGCGAGTTGGGTTGCCAGTCGACGCCTGTGCTAGTGCTTACACGATGCTATAAAACCTTTTTATTTAGCAACGTACGATAGTCCTCAGGAATCGGCATTTTGTTGACTGTAGCTGACTTCTTAGCTGTGACCAGTCAGCGCAATTGTCGAGTGGAAATAAGGAAGATTGGCCGACTGAACCGTATTTTTAGACAGTCCCTACGCCCTTGGGTTGGAGAAGAGGCCAGCTAATCATGTTGTATAGAGTTGGTTGAGGCCATGTTATTGAAGCTTATTGTGATGCAGCTGGGCAACCCTGTTGTATTGAGGTAGGAACGACTTGCCTTGGGCTGTGGATTCTTATTGTTGACATCCTGGCTACTTTCTTTTGGCCTTTCCATCATAAACTTTGAAGTGCTTAGTGGTTTGCAAATCGGTAGTTGAATAGGATAAGTTAGGAATCTTATATGAATGGTGTCCAGGTTTGTGGACTTTGACGGTAACAGTGGTTCTCTTGTCATATTCGTGTTGATTTCAGTTATTTGCTTTTTTATTTATCTCGACAGGCTTGACTGCTTGAGCTATCTAAATGCCATTTTACTTTGAGATATTTATATGCACTTTTGCTTGAATAAAGGCTCTGTAACCATACCACGTCGATTATCTCGAGATATAGGCCGGTAGAGATCCCAAACGTGATACTACGCGTCCCCAAGGTAAGCAATATTATCTAGGACAACCAGTATTCCTCTGCAACGCTGCTCTTTTGACATTCTACAGGGAAGATCTAGAGAAATCGGCTAATAGAAAGCTGGAGAGGCATAACTGCTCCCTTTTCCTCCCGGTTAGTTGCTGGATCGCGTCGTTCAAGGTTTGTCTATTTTAGGCACCTGAAGATAAGAGTCCCACAGTGACATTTTACCGCTAAAAGTTATCAAGCCTCAGCATCAAACATTCTTCCAGAACAAGCTTTGAACCCCAAGCCAGATGTGGAAACGATATTTAGTGATAGATCGTTATCGGCAGTTCCAGATGACTCTCAGTATTTCCTCAAAGTGTGTCACACCAGATGCCTTTCGGGTGGAAAAGCCGATGTTTTGTAGCACGCAATTGGCCAAGATAGTGAGGATATCCCCCGCGACACACCGGGAGCGCTGCCGGTGAGACCGGGTCGTCTCCCGGGCCAAGGAACTTGACGCACAATGACTTGTATCACTCTTGGCTTTTCCTCCGCACTCGGGGAAGTAAGCATCGATATCGGAATGTTATTGCGATGGAGACCCCACAGATGAGGAGTAAATAAGACGGATGAGTAAATATCTTCACACAGATAAGACACCGTTTACCCAAAAGTCTAGACATTCACCACTATCACTCACTCTCTATCTCACCCCAAAATGGGCTCCATAACCCCAACTCCTTCTCCGCAACCCCACGTTCCGTCTCCAGGAACATGGTGCCCAGCTGTCACCTTCTTCAACCACGGCGATGACACAGTAGACTATGAGTCTCAGGCCAAATACTATGCCCATCTCGCCAACTCTGGCCTCAATGGCCTCATTGTTATGGGTTCCAATGCCGAGGCCTTTCTTCTCACCCGCGAAGAGCGTTACGAGCTCATTGCTCTCGCGCGCAAGACTATTGGCCCTGACTTCCCCTTGATGGCCGGTGTCGGTGCGCATTCTACAAAGCAGACCCTCGAGCTGGCAGAGGATGCTCGCAAGGCTGGCGCAAACTACCTGCTTGTTCTGCCGCCCGCATACTTTGGCAAGGCTACTAGCATGAACGTCGTCAAGCGCTTCTTCTCAGAGGTTGCTCTCAAGGCGGCTTTGCCCATTGTCATCTACAACTTTCCTGGTGTCACAAACGGCGTCGATATCGACTCTGAGACTATCGTTCAGATCTACGAGGAGAGCAAGAAGTCACATCCTAGCGGCAAGTCCAACATTGTCGGCGTTAAGTTGACTTGTGGCTCGGTTGGAAAGATCACTCGCCTAGCAGCTCAGATCCCTGCTGATGAGTTTTCCACGTATGGAGGCCAGTCCGATTTTCTCATCGGTGGCCTGGCGGCTGGCAGCGCGGGTTGCGTAGCTGCCTTTGCCAATGTCTTCCCTACTCTTACGGCCAAGATTTACGCCCTGTATAAGGAAGGCAAGTTTCAGGAGGCGTTCAAGCTGCAGCAGATTGCGGCGTTGGCAGAGCGCCCCTGTAAGGCGGGAGTTGCCTCTACAAAGTACGCCGTGGCTATCTACTCAGCCAGACTGGCGGGTATTGAGGGCGCTGAGGAGAAATTGGCGCCGCGACACCCGTATGAGCCTGTTGGCGATGCTGTCAAGCAGAGCGTTAAGAGTTTGATGAAAGAGGCTGGCGAGAAGGAGGAGGAGCTGCTGAAGACGTGGACGGACCGAGTCAAGGGCAGACTGAACTGAGGATAGAAGATTAGATGTAAAACAATGCCAAATTAAGAGTTTAATCGGGTAAATTTGCGGTTGCTCGTTGAGCTGTCTCAATGAAATAGTGTTGATGAAGGTAGAACCTTGGCGTCTAAGCGAGTTTTCTGCGATGATCGAGATGACAAGTGATTGCACAACACCAAGCTTCTAGCGGGCTTCGCCGAAGGTACTGAGATTAAAACCACTTTCTATCAGATTCATTAAAAGTTCTATATCGATTGCATCGTGTTGTAGCCATGGTCTTGGTGGCGCTATTGGGATGCCCACCACCGCCATCCCCGTTATCAGCACACTAAAAAAGCCTCCGCTGATCAAGGATGGAGGGTCACTAGAAAAACGCAGGAAAACTAGAAGATTACCCCGCATGCAGGCCAGTCTCTTCTGGTATTTTTCCTTTTTAGTGGCTGTTTTTATAACCAAGTCTCACCCTCATCGTCACTCTTTGTCTTGTGTTTTCTAACCTTGTGACTAAGAGTGGCTGCTCTAGACCCCAATTGAATACTTAGCAAAGCAAAATTTATCGTCAACGGTCGAAGCATCTCGTCCCATCTTCTCACATTAATTCATCCTCCGTCCATCAATTGACCGTCGCGAATATCGCTTCCATGGCCCCGGGTTCGTCGTCTCACGCAAGAAAAACGTCTGGTACCACGGACTCAACGGGTAGAGGAGCTGGAGGGGCTTCAGGGCGTGTCTCAAAGCGGTCTGACAACGCGTAAGTGACAACAACCCAACGTAAACCCTGTCCCCGCCTCACCAACCTCGACTCACCCACTCTCGTCACTTTCGCAACCCATCAATTGCGCCTCTACCAAATACTTTTCTGACTCGGATTCTTTAGTTGCTCAAGATGTCGCAAACAAAAGATCAAATGCTCCGGCTCACACCCCTGCGACGCATGCAAAAAGCGCAAACTGTCCTGCGAGTTTGATCAGCGCGACCAAAAGGTCCTCGTCACCCGTGGGTAAATCGCACCTCCTCTGCCTTCTATATATTAAATTCTGACCCAGTTTAAACAATAGCTACATCCTCGACCTGCAACAGCGCGCTGCATCCAGTCAACCACGCGCTGGCGCCACGGAATATATCACTCCTGGTTCTTTGGACACCAACATCAACGTTGGTGGTCCCTCCGACCAAAGTAAGACTCAACCTACAAGATCGCGATCACCGCTTACACATAGATAGTTGAAGCCGCTCCCCATCTGCCTTCCCCAGTAGGCAACGCTTCTGCCGTCTTATCCACAGAAGAGCCCCTACTCGATAACCACAGCAGCGCGAATAGCAGCAGCAGAAATGGACTGGACCCTATTGCTTCTGCTCTGGTGAACCCTTTATCAGCTGGACAGTCCAAGTTTATGGCCTCAGCTGAAGGACGAGAATGTGAGTGCTCAACTCTTTTCAGCTGGATGTATGACTGACATGCCAGTCTACCTTGGCACATCTTCAAACTGGTCCTTCGGCCGTCGAGTACTCAGCCTTACACACGAATACATACACCACAGCCCAATCGCTGCAGACAACCTGCTGTTCGATGGATCAGCGTACGACCTCGGATGGGATGGCTCTCGCATCACTCCCGTGCCAGAGCCTCCCATTATGCCCAGTCTCGACCATGCAGTCTTTTTGATCAACATGGTCAAGTTCCACTGTGGCCAGCTATTTCATCTCTTTGACGAAGACACCTTTATGCAATATCTTCATGAATTCTATTCGGACCCAACCAGCCACATCGCCAACCCTGGCCTGCACTACATCCATCTCCTGCTTATTCTCGCATTTGGTAAAGCATTTGCTGAAACCAGTAACTATCAATCCAAGAGACCGCCTGGTGCTGATTACTTTGTCACCGCCCTGCGACTACTTCCTAGTATTCACATCCTCGTCTACCAACCGCTCATTTCAACAGAGATTTTATGCTGCATCGCCCTATACTTCCAGTCACTGGACTACCGGCATTCGGGGCACGGTTTCGTACGTTTACTGCTTGATGCTCCTCGATCTTTTTCTGACTTTGAAGCAGATCGGATCAGCCATGAGAGTTGCCCTGGGGCAAGGAATGCATACTGATATGCCTGTAGGCCAACTTGGAGAGGCCACCGTGGAGCGAAGCCGCAGGATATGGTGGACCGTCTACATTCTCGACCGCGAGATGACGTCTCTGATGGGCTTACCCCAGTCTGTTCATGATGATGATATCCATCCTGATCTTCCGCTGTTTGACGGGTCGACACAACGGGTGGCAGCGCTCAACATGCAAATCCGACTCTGTCGAAGTATCGCATCGGTTGGCAGAGGTAAGAAGACAGCCTCTCTTGGTTGCTTGGGCTGATTGGTGAAACAGGAGTTTATGGAATCAATGGACGTCTAAACAAAAAGTTCTTGATCAGCACAAAAAAGGTCCTCGAGAACATCGCTGGGCTCGCCGACGAACTACAACAGCAATTTCCTTTGGGCGTGGACAAGGCAGTCAACGGCGTCTCAAGGGTCTCTGGCTACTTACATACTCTTTATCACCAGGTAGTTGGATAAACTCTGAAATAACCGTAGCCATACTGACATGGATATTTAGTGCATCGTCCTCGCGACCAGACCCTTACTCCTCTGCTTCCTCAAGATCCGCTTCGAGTCGCCAGACTCCATCACTGAAGCACTCAACTCATCCCAAACGGTCTGGAACCTGATCAAAATGTGTATCGACTCTTCTTACCAGATGATCAACATTCTTGGCTGTTTGCAAAGTCAAGGTCTGCTCGGTAATCTCCCTTGAGATTCATCTCGCATCTCACCAAAACTCGCTGACTTTTGAATTCGTAGAATCCTTTCTTCCTTTTGACCTCGAGTCTCTCTTCGTGTCGAGTCTGGCTCTGATCATCGCCCCGGTTCTTGATCCACGCTTCTCGGAACACGAGGCTACATTCCGCCATAAGTCATACGCTATTTTCAACGATATGGTCAGCAAGGGGAATCTCATCGCCATGTTCCACAGGACAGAACTCCAGCAGATCGATGACATGCTCAGTCACCTACCGCGTGAACACTCGGGACATACACCCATTCCCGTTGACGGACAGATTATTGGTGGTGGAATGGCTGAGGATGGCTTGCAGGATACAAATGATGACAACGTAACTATGGCGTCGATGCTCCCTGGAATGGAAGACTTTGGGCTGGATGCGTGGTTCACAACGGCGCAGATGCTGGACATGGCTAACTCGATTGATGCCAGTGATGCGGACTTGATGGCAAATACCATGATGCAACACGACATCTGGTAAACAAACAACGGGTGGAAACATTGGTTTTGGATAAGCCACAAGGGTTTCCAATACTTTGTTTCTGACTTTTGCTCGAGTTTCGAAAAGTCCTTGCCTTTGTCAGCTCTTTATACCTGCTAAACTCATGTACGAGGAAGCAAATGGTCTAGAAATTTCTGCTTAATTTCACAAATTAACAAGGTCAAGTGAACGCGAGGAAATGACTTAGCCCCGGGACTTGGATGGCTTAGCTGCCGCGAGTGTTCGCCATCAGAACTATGTCTTTTGGGCTGTACCAGTATACGATAGACCCAATGTTGATGCTACATTCTGAGTTATAGAGTTCGTAGTTTACACTATGATGTCATTGAACATGTGCTTATAGAGCTGGGTAGCAAGTATCGTTGCTTCTGTCAAACGACATGCTTGATCCACAGCATTGTCAAAGACACTAATAGGGTATTATCATGAAGCATTCATAACTAAAAAGCCACCTTCCCAAGTCCTACAATCTCATCCAACCGCTCTCTCCAGCTTGTTTCTCAACATCATCCACCAACGACTCACCACCCCTCCGCCCTGAACCCACTCATCCTTCCTCCTCTGGACCTCCTCCAAACTCCTTAACGACTCGACAGCTTTCTGCTCCTCAACATCCTTGCGAAAAAACCAAGTTCCATGCAAACCATACGGCACGCGCTGTGGGAGAGCCACCTTAGCTACAACATCGCGCATGTTCTGCGCGTCTAGGATCCATAACTCAGACACAGCCGATGGCGAACACTCGCCAGACGGGAGGAGTTGAGACTCATCAAATACGTAGAAGAGGAGGTAGCCACCATCCTCCTCGGTGGAAGAAGCTCGTGGGACAAACCGTGGTTCTTGAGCGAAGTGGTTGGGCGGCAGACGGAAGAGCTGAATAGGGTCTGCATGATCCCCGGCATCAGGAATTTCCCTAACAGGTCGCTCATCAACGCACCCAGTGACGGGTATAATTTGCATGGTCTTCCCTCTCTCAATCAACGTCTTTGCATCCACCTTGACAAGCAGATCGACTTTGTCGGCTTTGCCGAGGGCCACGCCGAAGCAGGAAGCTGATGTGCTACAGCCGTATATATAGCGAGCCTCCTGCATCTCGAGACCTGGTCGAACAGAAGGAAATTCGAATGGTATTGCTGAGAGAGCCCACTGGTGAGTAATGTTGTTTTGAGCCTGTGTTGCGAGGTCGAATTCGTAGTAGTATAGTCGGCATTGGTCGTTGTCGAAGCAGCCGCCAGCGGAGAGGTAATCTGCTGAGTCGGTTGTTTTCTTTGGCGACTCAAGACTGGGCGCACCTTCATATCGACAAGGGTTATTTTCTATCTGACTCAAGCAGGCTTTCTTCTTTTTGACGTGGTTTGCAGCTTTCTTGGGAGGAGAAATGTTACCAGCGCTAAAAACTACTGCAGACGAAGTCATTCGACAGGCGAGCAGATTAACTGAGCTAGTCCCACGGCTTGATCGCGTATCCCATGCATTTGCAGTGTGAAAAATGCAAGATGACGACGTGCTGAACCATCTCACATTGGAGGGTTCATGTCGAGAAAAGACACCAAAGCGGGAAGGTCTATCGGAGTCGTATGATACGACCTCTTTGTTCTTGAGTAGATTAGATGGGTCAAGATTGAGTGGAAGATCCATGATGATTGTGTGGAATCGAGAAGCTCCAAAGTCGTGCATCATCCTTGCTCCAGATACTCCGGAGACAGGTTGATTTATCAGCTTGTGTCCAACAGCCTTCGGTCCAGCTTTAGGGAGAACTGAATAGTGCACGTAGGGCGGTAGAAAGGTGTTGTGATAGAGCAGCATTTCCCCAGAGATAGGGTCGACCTTGGGATGTCCTGTCGTCCATTCCTTCAAGAAACCAAAAAGGCCATCACCGCCAAGGAGAGTCCCATCTTGCTTAGGCTCACCCTCGGCTTGCACACCATTGAACCAACCGACAGTATCCAGTGAAGGGAGCTGGATGCGCATGGGCGGACCGCTCTCACATGTAGCCAGGGCCCTTCCGTCGTGATACAAAAGCGCTGTGTTGGCAACACTGATGCGTTTTATAGCCTGCTGCGAACCAGGGAGATTAGAGAGAACCACCAGGAATATCGTGCGGAAGGTAGCAAGCATGATCTGTAGGAAAGTCGACAGTGGGTTGACAAGCGTGGTGATACTCGGCATAACCGGTGAGATGACAGATGTTGTTTTCCTGGACAAATACAAATCCGTGAGGATATACTGGTTCACAAACTCGGGAATTATTTTGCCATGGCTTGACGTTTTTCGAAACGCAACGCCAGAAAGCATGCCGTCGCCATCGAACCAGTGAGCGTCTTTGCCCAAGTCTTGGTGACTGACAGGATTGCCGCCATTCCGCACATACTGACCCCCGGTGAGTTCTTGTGGTATGCATCCGCTGTACGAGCACTCTTTTAGGGTAGTGGTCTGCTGGATTGGTGCAAAGTTGCCAGTGAGATAGCTGTATGGGTGAGTATTGGTGTAGTACATATGCAGGTACGGACAGACTTACGGATGGCGTCGCGCCCGATTTCCTTTTTCATCTGAATGGGACATTTCAGACTCTAAGAGGGCGACATGTTCGATTGATTCCATTTTGCTTTATGGATGACAATAGGATATTTGTTATGCAGGTATATTGTGAGGGTTAGAGGATGATATCAGTAGAAGATAACAATCGACGGTGAGATTGGTCTTTCAAGTATCATCACGAGATTGACTGGGTACGAGATAAGATAGAATCACCTCCATGGTAGGGAAACGCTATGTATCCTCTATATGAATGTGGCATTAAGCTACTACAACGAGTTATCTATATAGGATGGACGGGTTTCAAGTGGTTGCAGACTCGACGAAGGATGGCTCGGCATGATGGTGAATAGTACGACTATTAATTAAAGCCTGCGTCATGATCAAACTGGCCAAACATGACAAAACCAACTGCCGATATCGCGTGGAAAATAAGAAATGTCCAGGCCAAGAGCGTAGACAAGGGTTCCCTTAGTTGATGACAAGTACATAATAAGGGTCGCAAAAGTCTTGACGTCAACGTTTACCTAACGCAGCAGGGGTTGGTATGAGCGGAAGATACGGCCTCGTTAGTGCAAAGACAAAACAAAAAACTGTGGACACAAACAACCTCTTCTCTCAAATCCACGATACAACGCTGAACTCTTTACCCTCATTTTCTAATTTATTTCTCTCTCTCTCTCTTGCATTGCGTTGACGTTTTTCCCTCGTCAAAAGACTTCAAAATGGGGTGGGAGTATGCCCAAGTGTACGTACCCACGCTGACCCCTTGCTGACAAAAATGAGCGCTTTACTCACTTGTTATCCCTTTGCCAGCCATCTCAAATACACAATTCCGGTCGGAATCGCCCTGAGTCTTGTGTATAGACCGTTTTTGTCGAAAATCGACGTCTTTAAACTCGTATTTCTGATATCGGTACGTTGTTGTTTCGCGATGCGACTCCTCTAGTCCTATTTGCTAATCCGCCGATCTTAGGTCGCCGTCATCTCTACCATGTATGTGAGCTCTATCACCACTGTTTTCTGCTCCTTTCTTAATATTAGAGAAAAGTCCTTGGGACTCGTACCTCATCAGGACCCGAATATGGACTTATCCTCCTGGTGTCGTCGTTGGGCTCACAGCTTGGGATATCCCCGCTGAAGAGCTCTTCTTCTTTGTCATCCAGACATTCAACACCTCCCTGCTCTACCTACTCCTCAGCAAACCTACATTTCATCCCATCTACCTCGGTAAGAAAACAGCTTTAGTCCGAATCACTGGTCAGATTATTCTTGGCTCAGCCATTGTTCTTGGCCTAATATCAGTCTCTCGTGGCGGTGAGGGCATGTATCTTGGGCTTATCCTCATTTGGGCATGTCCATTCCTACTGTTCATATGGTAATTTTGAGGTCTCTTTTGTCTCTGCGTCTTGCTAACAGATTAAAGGACTATTTCATACGAATTCATCATCAATCTTCCTTTGTCCAACACAGCACTCCCAATTGCTTTGCCAACTGTCTATCTATGGGTGGTTGACACCTTTGCTTTGCGACGTGGAACATGGAGCATCACGTCTGGCACGAAATATGGGATTGAATTATGGGATGGATTGGATATTGAGTAAGTCCACTTGACGCATTCCAATCAGTCTCGAGTACTCACGATTACTAGGGAAGCGACCTTTTTCCTTCTTACAAACACTTTGATTGTCTTTGGTCTTGTCGCGTGTGATAAGACACTGGCCATATTGGACACATTTCCTGAGCACTTCCCTGAGACAAAAGGGATGCCTAGTCCCTTATTGATCATCCAAGCCATTTTCATGTCGGAGGAGAAGTACGATCAAGAGCGGATTTCAGGGCTTGTCAGTGCAGTTGCACTCCTCAGAAAGAAGAGCCGAAGTTTCTATCTTGCCAGCGGCGCGTTTGAGGGCAGGCTGCGAATCGATCTCATTCGTCTCTACGCGTTCTGCAGGGCAGCTGATGACCTTGTCGATGAAGCTCCTTCAGTCGAAGAAGCGGGAAAGTCGATTGACAAGCTGAGGCATTTTCTGGACTTGGCATATGCGGACACACACGGCACAGGCATGGCCCCTAGTGTACGCGAATATGTCTTGGCCAATTTCCCCCAAAACTTTCACATGGCCCTTCTTCAGCTGCCGACGGCCTATCTTCCGAAGCAGCCATTGGACGATTTACTAAAGGGCTTTGACACGGACCTCCTTTTTGACAAAAAGTCTGGCGGCTTCCCCATTAAGGATACTGAGGATCTAGACCTCTACGCTAGTCGCGTGGCAGGCACTGTTGCAGAGCTTTGCAATCATCTCATTGTATTCCACACCGCCGAGTCGATATCTGTCGAGACACAGCGTGAAGTGGTGGCATCTGGACAAGAGATGGGCATCGCACTTCAGTATGTCAACATTGCACGCGACATCAAGACAGATGCAGACATAGATCGAGTCTATCTCCCTCTCGAGTGGCTCAAGAAGTCGGGTCTAACACCTGATGAGGTGATTCAGCAACCATATGGACCGGCCATTGAGAACTTGCGGCAACAGCTGCTCGACCGTGCATTCACCAAGTACGAGATGGCCAAGGGAGCGATAGATAAACTCCCTTCAGAGGGAAGAGGACCTATCCGAGTCGCGGTGGAGAGCTACATGGAGATCGGACGTGTTCTCAGGGAGACTGGGCCCGCTGCTGGTAAGGGAAAGGCCACTGTTCCCAAGATGAGAAGGATTAGAGTTGCTTGGAAGGCGCTGAGCCAATAATTTCTAATAATGTGCTGAATGTTATAGTGAGGTTGTCAGGACGCGATAGATAGTTATAGAGATTTGATTTTATTCTTGACAGTTGATCGATCGATCAAAATGCATGCAGAGATAGAGCATGTGGCCAATCATAGAATACCGTTTTCCAGCGATCAGTCCACTAGACCCTTAGAATGCAACGCACAGTGACGATCAGTACAAGAGGATAACCGAGTCATTCTACTAATTGGAATCTCATAATATAACTATTTTTTCTATCAAAAATAAAAAAATAAAATGCCTCAGTCTTGGCTGTGACTAACCTTCACATGGCAAAAATGTCATCTCATCTTACTCGGCCGAGAAAGGTGGGGCTGCCACGAAATAGAAGACGTCATTGACTCTGTGAGACGCGAGGTTAAAAGAAATGACAGCTAAGTCGGTCAAGGAGTCAACAATTTTACTGTCTATCAGCAAGAAAAAGAGATAAAAAATGAGTGACTCTAAGCAGCAGCAGCAGAAATCAGTTGTCGTGATAGGTGAGTCATCATCTGTGTCTGTCTGTTGGTCCATCAGTATAGTAGCTAACTCATCCCTTCTTGACTAGGCGCCGGAGTTGGCGGAGTTGCTACTGCTGCTCGTCTCGCAAAGGCCGGCTTCAAGGTCACTATTGTTGAGAAGAACGACTTTACTGGAGGAAGATGTTCTCTTATCCATCACGATGGCTACGTATGTTGTTCCTCGCTACTCCTTCCTCTATTAACACCTCCCAGCGCTTCGACCAGGGCCCGTCTCTGCTTCTCCTCCCTCGCTTCTTCCACGAGATCTTCCAAGACCTAGGAACATCTCTCACAGCCGAAGGAGTCGAGCTGCTCAAGTGCGAGCCCAACTACAACATCTGGTTCGGCGACGGCTCATCCTTTGAGATGTCGACTGATCTGACAAAGATGAAGAAAGCCATTGAAGCCGTCGAGGGCATTGATGGCTTTGAGCGCTACCTTGGTTTTCTCCAGGAGTCTCACCGTCATTACGAAGTCAGCGTTGAGTCTGTTCTTCGCAGAAACTTCCCCAGTATCCTGAGCTTGGCGCGTCCAGAGGTGCTGCTCAATCTCTTCAACATTCATCCTCTGCAGAGTATCTGGACCCGAGCTTCCAAGTACTTTTACAGCGAGAGGTTGAGGAGAGCCTTTACATTTGGGAGCATGTACATGGGCATGAGTCCGTTTGATGCACCAGGCACATATAGCTTACTCCAGTATACGGAGTTGGCAGAGGGTATTCTATATCCCAGGGGAGGTTTTCACAAGGTACGTCTTCTGAATTTCGAGTTTCGTGTTCACCGCTGACAAAGAAATAAGGTGGTTGAAGCTCTAGTCAATGTCGGAAAGCGCCTGGGTGTAGAGTATCGTCTCTCTACCCCAGTACAGTCTATCTCCATTGATCAAGCAAGCGGAAAGACAAACGGCATTGTTCTCGGTAATGGAAGCTTTCTGCCAGCTGATGTTGTTATTTCCAACGCAGACCTCGTCTACACCTACAACAACCTACTCCCCAAGACAAGCTACGCAGACTCACTCTCCAAGCGAGAAACCTCGTGCAGCAGCATATCCTTCTACTGGTCTGCTTCAGAGATTGTTCCCGAGCTGAATGCTCACAACATCTTCCTTGCAGATGAGTACCAAGAGTCATTTGATAGCATCTTCAAGGAACATCTGATTCCTACGAAACCCTCTTTCTATGTCAACGTTCCTTCGCGTATCGATCCCTCGGCAGCACCAGAAGGCAAGGACTCCATCGTTGTTCTTGTGCCCGTTGGCCACCTGCTTTCCGATTCAGCCGGAACACATCGAGGCTTGTCAAAGTCAACATCTAAAGACGTGGTCAACAATGGCCAAGATTGGGAAAAGATGGTTTCTCTCGCACGCGATACTATTCTGTCAACTATCCGCGCCAGGATAGGAGTTGATCTATCCCCGCTCATCACGCACGAGATTATCAACACCCCCTACACATGGCAGGAAAAGTTCAACCTCGACAAGGGCGCCATCCTAGGCTTGAGCCATTCTATTTTCAATGTCCTTTCCTTCAGACCTGGAACTCAGCACGCTAAGTACAAGAATCTCTACTTTGCTGGCGCGAGCACACATCCTGGTACTGGAGTCCCTGTGTGCATTGCTGGCAGCAAGATTGTTGCTGAGCAAGTTCTACGTGATTCGGGATTCAAGGATCACGAGATTCCGTGGATGGAGAACCGCGTCAAGTCACAGAAGGGCGGACTTGATAAGCTTCAGGAAGTTTCGTCTTTGGGCTTCTTCCAGGCTATGCTTGCAGCGCTAGTTGCGGCTTTATTGGCTTATTACTATCTTATCCTTGCTGCGCATTGAGCGAGTCTTTGAGCGTTAGATTATGATACCAAGATACTAGTCTTGTTTGCATTTGAGTTGATACTGTAGTTAATAAACCCCGATTATAACCCCATTTTTTCCCAAGGATGATACTTGTCTAGATAGTGCTGTAACTGGTGGTGAAATCACGATTGATAAAGATGTTTCGTAGCGTAGGATCATGACGGCGATCGGATGTTACAGCACTTTTGCAAAGTACTTCGCATATACCATAAACCCTGCAACATCTGATACCACCGTGATATATGTGGTGTGTGCACTTTGACTCACTCTTGGCGTCATTCTCGGCAGACGCGCCCATCAACCTTATGATCCATCAACATTTACCGCGGACGAGTTGATCTGCCGAATAATATTGCTGGTTGTCCGGATGGTTGACACTACGGATACCGGCACTCGCTTAGATCTCGCCTCGAAGCTTAGGGAATAAGGATCTGAGGTAAAGACTCTCAACGTCATCGACTCAACACTTAACCACGCGACCGTTTGGTGGTTGTATTTGCGACGTAAGAGACTATATTGTGAATGACGGTTACTCGGCACTTGTTTCCGTGAGCTCTCGGGAGGCCCGGCTATATGAAGTCATGGAAATATGTCTTGAGAACGTTGAAGAACACTAGCGATAAGCGTCCTGCACGTATAAGTTGCGATTTCTTGGCTCGAATACCAGTCACATCTCATATCTCTGGTCTTTAACTGCAAAGTAGCTGTCAAGATAGTTATTATTCACAATGGCTGATAGTATTCTTTTTCGTCGCAACGACGCCCTCAGGGTCAACCGTACGCCTACCCCCCACTCTCATTGTTCTAGTACTAACAAGCACACACAGCTGACTCGGTGAATGGCCAAACCAGTGATATCCATATCACCGTCCGTGGTTCGGACTGGTACTGGGCCGTCTGCGCCCTCATGACGGTTTCTACCTTTGCCTTCCTCGGACTCGGCATGTTGAAGCCGCGCACCCATCGCATCTTTCACTACATCACTGCCTCCATCACCATGGTTGCTGCCATTGCCTACTACTCTATGGCGTCTAACCTGGGCTGGACACCCATTACGGTTCAGTTCCCACGGAGCGACCCTCGCGTTGCCGGCATGTACCGTGAAATCTTCTATGTGCGGTACATTGACTGGTTCATTACTACTCCCTTGCTTCTCATGGACCTTCTTCTCACGGCTGGAATGCCCTGGCCTACCGTGCTCTGGGTCATTCTTGTTGACTGGGTTATGATTGTTACTGGACTTGTCGGTGCCCTCGTCAAGAGCTCTTACAAATGGGGTTACTTTGCTTTCGGTCAGTTTATTCTTGCTCCATTTTATCAAGTTGTTCAACTAACAGTCCTCAGGTTGCGCCGCTCTGGCCTATATCGTATATGTGCTCGCCTGGGAAGCAAGAAAGCACGCCAACCACGTCGGCCCCGACGTCGGCCGGACCTTTCTCTGGTGCGGCACCTTGACTTTGGTTGTCTGGATTGCCTACCCTATTGCCTGGGGTGTCGCTGAGGGCGGCAACATCATTGCGCCGGACTCCGAGGCCGTCTTCTATGGTATTCTCGACCTCATCGCGAAGCCAGTCTTTGGCGCTTTGCTTCTCTGGGGTCATCGAAACATTGACCCTGCGCGCCTTGGACTTCGCATTCGAGATATCGGTGAGGGTATTGTTTATCCTGAGGGCCCTGCTGGTGCGAAAGATAATAGGCGTGGACATGTTACTGGTAGTGACACCCATAACGCTGGTGTCTCTACGAGTTCCGAGGCTACTCCCGCTCAAGCTTAGACGCATTGTCATGTTTTACCTTGACTTGTTCTAAGTGACACTAGACTTGTTCTAACCATCGCAAATTCTAACCACCAACCTGAAGACTCGTATTCAGGTGAAGCAGGGCTCCCTAACCTTAACAATTAGGAAGCTTTTTGCTGATATCGATATTTATTATCTCGTATACCAAAACTGGTCTCATGATACCCGGAGGTAATTTCATAGTACGGATATGTTCGGACGAGCTTGATGTTTTGCTTTAAGTTGGAACGTTTCACATTGTGTTTTGTACGATAGTCACAACTCATTCGAAATTTGATCGTCGTCATCCTTTCTTTGCCCATAAATGTTCAATGGGCCAGGGTGAAAGTCAGAACTAGGATATAAGGTCATGAGTGACATGGATATCACCTTGTGACCTATCTCGAAATGGCCATACTATACTTCATATGCTCACGATCCCAAATCCGGGGATTCAGCTGCTACTTCTATAGGTTAGTAGTAGCTGATGAAGCTATCTCTTTGTATGCCAAGTTTAATTAGCAAGCCTAGTCTAGACCACTAACCGGCACTTTTTATCCGATAAGCTCACAAGTTAATTGGTGGGATTTGCTTTCTTAATCGAAACAATCCCGCCTAAACTTGGGTCGTTTCAGCAACCCTGTCGACAAGGAGACTCGGCCAACCTTGGAATCTCTCTTCCGCCTGAAACCCCGGCTCATCGGGTCATTGCTTGTCAACGTCAAACTAAGTATACGAATATCCCGGCTGACATGTCTCCACCAAAGCTGAAGAAAAGGGATTCTGTTAAATATGGAGTAAAGCCCAGTGGCCATAAGGAGATTCTCGTCTGCTTTTTCTCTTGTTTCTGCATCATCATCACTTTCGTTCACGTATTTATTCGCTCTTTTTTGTTTCTAAATATGCATTATCACTCTTTTCTCTCGGCATTGATTGCCGTCGGCTCTGCTGCTTCAGCTGCTGCGCAGCTCAACGGCAAGGTTGGCCCTCTCACAACCCACTCTGCCAAGGCGGCTGTCAAGACCTGCAACATCCTCAACTATGGCGGAAAAGCAAACGCCAAGACTGATAACGGTCCCGCTATCCAAAAGGCTTGGGACGACTGTAAGGGTCGTGGCGGAGAGGTCTACATCCCGGAGGGTGACTATGGCCTCAGCACCTTCTTGACGCTGTCGTCCAAGACTGCCATGTCGTTCCGTCTTGATGGAATCATCTACCGCACTGGGTGAGTTTTGTAGAAATTTTGTGGTGTCTTGTGCTAATGTTGAAAAGTGACGGCTCAGGCAACATGTTCATGTTCAAGCACCTGAAAGACTTTGAATTCTACAGCAGCAACTCCAAGGGAGCTATCCAGGGCTATGGATACCAGTACCACCAGCGTGCGTTTATCCCATCGTTTATACTTAATACAATCGCTGACTGTTACACAGAGAACAAGTACGGCCCTCGTATCCTTCGATTCGCCGACGTCAACAACTTCTCCATTCACGATGTCGCTCTGGTCGATGGTGAGTGTGTCCCCTGCTCAACGATTAACAATGCTAACTCGAGAAAGCCCCCGCGTTCCACTTCGTCATGGACACATGCACTAATGGTGAAGTGTATAACATGGTTATGCACGGAGGCAACCGAGGTGGTCTGGACGGTATCGACGTCTGGGGAAGCAACATCCACATCCACGACGTCGAAGTCAGCAACAAGGACGAATGTGTCACCGTCAAGAATCCCTCCGACCATCTCCTGATTGAGAACGTATTCTGCAACTGGTCCGGAGGCTGTGCTATGGGCTCTCTTGCCTCGGGCATCAGTAAGTCTGCTCCAAACACTGACTATCCGATCAAGACTAACAGCTAGCAGACATCCACGACATCGAGTACACCAACATCTACACCCAGCGCTCCAACCAGATGTTCATGTTCAAGTCCTACGGCGGCAGCGGCAAGGTGTCCAAGGTCCAGCTGAACAACTTCCAGGGCCACTCCAACGCCTACACCCTTGACCTCGATGCTACATGGCAGTCCATGAAGCCTGTTGCCGGTGATGGAGTTCTCTATACCAACATGACTTTTGCCGGCTGGTCTGGCACCTGCTCTGACGGTCACCAGCGCGGACCCGTCAAGCTGAACTGCCCGCCCGGCAACCCTTGCACTGATCTGATTGTTGAAGACTTCAATGTTGGAACCGAGAGGGGCAACACCGTTGAGCATGCCTGCAAGAATGCCTACGGCTCCGGAGCTTGTCTCAAGAAGGGCAAGGGCGGTGCTTACACCACTACCAAGACTATTGCCGCTCCTAGTGCCCCAACAAAGACCATGGATGGAGAGATCGTTAACGGTCTTGGCCTTACCAAGTCCATCCCTATCCCCACTATTCGCGCTTCCTACTTCCCTGGCGTCCCTGCCATCAGCCCCCGTATGGCTGATGCCAAGAAGACTAAGCGTGATGCTTCTCCTACTCAGGTTGCTTAGGCAAAGGCGTAGCAAAAAAGAGCTCTTCCAACTTCTCTTTGAAACTATGTATTAACTTCTTCCACCTAGTTACTTAGAAACCGTACATAGTAATATGAAGTGCTGAACCTGTTGGCCAGTGAAGCTGCCCAGTCCAATCCCATCCTGTTAAACAAGTTGTCATGTCTTTGAACGTTCATGCCACCTGGCTATGCAACCCCTTTACTCAGTCAACCTTCCTTTCCTCATTCGTCTCCTGGGAGGCCTGCGGCGGCGTGCTAACTCGTACAG
Source organism: Fusarium sublunatum (assembly GCA_013623665.1). Taxonomy (NCBI): domain Eukaryota; kingdom Fungi; phylum Ascomycota; class Sordariomycetes; order Hypocreales; family Nectriaceae; genus Fusarium; species Fusarium sublunatum. Next base: position 44,042 of record JABFFF010000003.1, read on the forward strand.
GTGTCCCATCTGTCACAGGAGTTGGCCCACCATTCACATACTGATCGTCCCAATCGACATCGCTTAGATACTTGTAGTCAAGACCGCGAACTTCATGCTCCTCGCTGGCCCTGATATGTAGCCCCGGAGTCTTATTGATGACAAACAAGAGTAAGCATGAGACAAAGAACGACCAAGCTGCACATGTAACAGCACCAGCGAGTTGGAGACCAAGCTGTCGAAAGTTGCGATCCCACCAGCCACCTTGATATGTAGAGCCAGACACGCCATCAAGAGCTGGCACAAACTGGGCTGCGAATAATCCTGTAAGAATATCACCGATGAAGCCTCCAACACCATGGATAGCAAAGATGTCGAGGCCATCATCGATAGATAGGAGATATTTATACTGGACCGTGTAGAAGCAACAAATGCTCGTGATGAGGCCAATAAGGGGAGCAACATAGACGGGGGCTGCAAATCGTCAGGACCGTAAGAGAATATCTGTGTGCCAAGGGAACTTACTGAATCCTGCGGCAGGTGTAATGCCAACTAGTCCCGCGATGATGCCTGAACAGAACCCGACAAGACTGAATTTGCGCGTGTGCAAGTAACCAAGAAGTACCCATCCAATACCACCACCACATGCTGAAAGGTTGGTATTAACCACGGCATAAATGGATCGAAGGCTGAGATTAACTGTACTGCCTCCGTTGAATGCAAACCACCCAAACCAGATGAAGACAGTACCGATGCACATGAGTAATGGGTTATGTGGCTTGTAGTGCACAGCACGCTTGCGGTCCATGGCCGTTGTTTCGGTGATTCTAGGCCCTAGCATCATAGACCAGGCCAACGCACCAAAACCACTCGCGATATGGACGGGGCCTGAACCAGCAAAGTCGTAGAGTCCGAGCTGGAAGAGCCAACCGCTTGGGTTCCATTCCCAGTAGGCAAGGCTATGAGTTTGTTTTAGTGGTTGCAGCAAGTAGGGGCTGCCTACACGTACATGTAGTAGACAAAGGTAGTCCAACAGAGCAGAAATACCATGCTAGGCCAAAGCCTGCCGCGCTCGAGCATTGCTCCAGCTAGAATCATGGCTGTCGCCGTGACAAAGGTCACACCAAAAGCGGCGTCTGATAGGAAGCTGTTATTAGCTAAGCGGTCCTAAACACTTGGATATCGAAATACTGAGCGACATACATAAGATCTCTGGGATATCAGAGTTTGCAATCGACGGCTGGGCAAGAACATTATGGAACGCCGCCAGCGATAAGTCTCCCCAAATCGGGTTTGTCGTACGAGATTGGTAGAGTGAATATCCATAGATCCAGAACTGTATTCCACAAGCACATGCACAGAATAGAGACTGCAGCACCATCGTTAAGGCGGCTTTCCGACGATGCATACCCGCATATAAGAAGCCGATGGCTGGAGTAATCTGCCAGCAAAAGATGGTGCACACCAAGATCCAGCACAGATCTCCCTACCAGACGCTGATGCGTTAGAACGGATCGATTTGGGCAACTACTGAGTAGCGTACCTTGTCGTAGGGAGCATTGAGGTCCTGTGTTAGAGGATTACCGCCAGTTGGGTCGACATTATAGTCAGGCCACTCAGTGACCGGCGTAATGGAAGAATCAGCCATGTTTTACAGAAGCAAGCTGGAGGAAACCCTGGATACTTCTTGCTTGCATTGGCGGGATATGTCCAGAGTGGGAGGTATTTAACTGATGAATGAAGAAGCCCTGCCTCTTCACATTCCAAGATTTCCTGTGGTGTTTTGCCAAGACGACAATATCAAAGCCACTCCTGGAAATCTTTACTCTTTATGGTTATTCCACTCGAGATAAGAGATCCAGAGTCTAGATAACGTTGTGTTTTGGTGGTGGCTTAGACCTCTTATCTCTCGGCGCATTATGTTTGTGACGTCTGGTTGGACGGATTGGATGATTGACATCGAGATAACAAGACTGTGTCACCCTACCAGCCAAGTTGTAGTTTGCACAAGGAATTTAGTTGCCAGCTATCTTTCAAGCTAATGGCTAGCGCCAATCTTATCCCTCAAGGGGACTCGAGTGACAGTTGGAGTTGGTTATAAGCTTATCTTAGTTTCTTGACCATTCTAGCCGAGCAACGCGGCAACGATGCAACTATTGGTTGCTACATTCATAAACACAAATAATTCAAGCAGGGGTAAATTGAAGTTAAGAATCCCCCTTGAACTTTGTCTTTTATACCTGCCTGGATTACAAACTGTTCTTTACCCCGTACCTTGTGCTAAGCCTGGCCGGTAGAACTGTCAAGATTGTCGATCTAAGGCGACTATTGAATGCAACAACGACACCTAAACGATCAGTCATACCCATTATAAGGGCCAGAGTGCCAGTATATGCTTTATTGATTTCAGTCACGCTCAACATCAGGGTTGAGGAATCGAACGCGATAGACCCAAGTACCGGGCCTCGGCAGTTCAACGCTTCAGCCAATAAGTCTCCACTAGTCACTGTTACAGTGAGGAAGTACGGACGGAAAGAAGCGGATCGACATTGAATACCACCATTTAATATTTGTCACTTATTGACCGACTCGACTCTTACTCATGGACCCGGCAATCGAACCATGTCTTTGCTTCAAATGCCGCCATAGGTAGCGTTAGTCAGCGTCTGTCATTATATGTAAGACACGGTTAGCGCCTCTCGTAATACACTTAGTAACTATTACCAAGTGCACGTTTATTTTACCATTTACACGATGAACCATGTAACTCCGGAAACCCGGCTTTAGTGCAACTGAACTGGGTGCGGGTCAGTGAATGACGACCAGGGCTATACCCATATAAGACGCTCATAGAAGTCCTTCTTCAGGAGCCGGTATTCCAGAGTGCGAATAGTTGAACCATCAAGTCTGCCGAAATGATTGAAACCACAATGCAAAGAACGTCTAGCCATGGCGGAGACATCGAGTCTCGGTTCAGCTCCGAGGCTACTGGTCCACGGTTTCGAAGCAATAACCATCCCTTTGCTGGAAGACTCGGTGCGAATCAAGTATACACGATTGACGGCGTATCATCCTCCGATGAAAAGTTCCTTGAACGACAGCCTGATGCGACGCCGCATATGTCATTTCGAGAATTGGTTGACATGCGAGGAATAACCAACGTTGCCTTGTGGAAAGCAGCGCTTATGGAAGGAATCGGTATTTCATAACCACGGTCTTGATCTTGGACCACAAACTGACAACCTCTAGGTTCACTGTTGTTGGTTTACATCACAATATGGGCTAGTCTCTCACCCAATGTGATCCCCACTGAACCGACTACACAGCTGGGCAACTTCAATAATGCAGCTTTTCTCGGGCCCTTGATAGGCGGTATACTCAACTTTATCTTGATAACGCTCTTCATATCATCGCTCGGTGCCGTGTCAGGCGCTCATCTCAATCCTCTCATCACCTTTGCGACATTCTGCGCCCGTCTCTGTTCGCTGCCACGACTGATCCTCTACGTCTCAGCCCAGATCGGCGGAAGCGCCTTAGCTGGTTTGTTGATAAGAGCCAGCTGGGGAGGTAGGGACTTCAAGGTCGGCGGGTGCTGGCTGTACACAGATGTAGTGCCGCCACAAGAGATCTTTGTGGTCGAACTCGTCTCGGCAACTGTTCTCTTATTCCTCGCGTTCGGCGTGGGCTTGGATCCGCGACAGGCCAAGATTATAGGTCCAGCACTGGGCCCGTTCCTCGTTGGCCTCAGTGTTGGTACTATGTCATTTGCCAGTGCTTTTACGAGATATGGATATGGCGGTGCGGCGCTTAACCCTGCCAGGTGTCTGGGTGCTTTTGTTGGGAGCAGGTTTCCAGGCTGGCATTGGATGCATTGGTATGTATACGATGGTACTTGATCCTGAAAGATGTTGAGCTAACTAATGTGCAGGGTGGCAAGCGGCATTGCCTGTGTTGTGCATGGCATATGTTACTACTTCATTCCTCCCTGGACGGAAGTGGTACAATAGACCCAACGCAAAGACTGGCCCTGTAACAACAACAAACTAGGTATTAATAACTGGGGCTACTCAGCCCAAATGAACAATCGTTGCTCATACATACGACGTCGCAAACTCATTATGGTTTCTACAAGTCTCCAATCCTCCCCCAAAATCATTTATCTTGGACATCCACCAGCACCTTCACGTGGTTGTCTTTGTCACGAATCAGCGTCTTGAAACCGTCTTCCACAATATTCTCAAGCTTGATCTTTCTCGTGATCATCTGGGTGGGCTTTATCGCACCTTTAGACATGTTAGCGAAGTTTTAATACGGTCAATGGCCTTTCCTTACCTGAACCGAGATTCTCAATAACAGCCTTGAAGTCGTCTGGTTGATATCCAAGAACAGACTTGTATGAGCTCTCTCTCCACGTTACCCAGTTGGGGTTAAAAGGAACCTCCTTTTCCCAGATGGCGACGTTAATGATTGTCCCCTTGGTCTTGACGACTTCGCAGGCAGCTTTGATGCTATCCTATGGTTAACGTGGGTAGAAGCCCTGAGACAATATCACTTACCTTGCAGGGACACCAGCACAGTCAAATACCACGTCCGCGCCTTTGCCATCCGTCAACCCAAGGATAACTTCGTTGAAATTCTCATTGACCGGGTTTATAACTCGTGAAGCGCCAAACTCTTTAGCAAAATTCTGTCGCGACGCAGCAACTTCGGAGACGATAATTTCGCTCACGCCCTTAGCCTTGAGACAGAGTATCATCCCCAGACCGATGGGGCCGCCTCCAATAACAACGACCTTGGATTGTGGGTTGATCTCAGGAGCCGCAGTCATGGCGTGCCAGGATACGGACAGTGGCTCAACAAGCGCTCCGATCTCGAGAGACAGGTTTTCAGGCAGTGGGAACACGTGCGTCGCGCTTACACAGACAGCTTCACTGAGACCACCGCCGCCTCCGCTCAGACCGACGAAACCGCCTGTATGGCAGACATTCTCCGAGTGAGATTCACAGGCTGCACAATGGCCGCAGAAGATAGTAGGTTGGACCGCGCATGGCTGGCCGACTTGGAAGCCCTCCACGCCGGGACCAACTTCGGAGATGACACCGGAGAACTCGTGGCCAAGGGTGATGGGAATGGTCTCTTTGGTGACAGGGTGAGGTGTAGTTGGGCAGAAAGTAGGACCTCCTATATATTCATGGAGGTCTGTTCCGCAGATGCCGACAAAGGCTGGAGCGACCTGTTTCTAACGTTTAGTACAGATAAATGGCGTCTCCCATTTTGTACTCACTTTGATTTGCCCTGGGCGGACAGAAGGCTGGGGGACCTGCTCGACGCGAATGTCCTCTATGCCGTAGTATCTTGCAGCTCGCATCATGGTGCTATAGAATGAGTGGTGCAGATTTCTAGGTGTAGGTCCACAGATATTTCGAGCGAAAAGTCTTGAGAATTCTGGTGTTGGGAGTCTCGGCATGGTGTGCTGGCTGTTTTTCATGCTATCGAGAGATTAAGGTCCGACGCTTCCTTTATATCCGCTGAGCTGCTCTGTATCGTTCGACTTATCGTCAGCACATTGACCCACACAACATCAGTCACGAGTGTTCGGAGAAGCACTGCTTGAGTCCAATGTCTTGGTGCCGGGTGTTACGACTTTGAATCCGCGAGTGCGGGGTGCCATGATGATCTTACTATTCTTGACGCGCGATTCAACCTTCCCCGGATCAAGAGCTAGATTTAATTGATGATCCTTGTTTAGCCTGGAGACTGCGGGGGTCAAGATGATGCACGACTCCGTAGAATCGACTCGGCCGTGAGCTACTGGATTTTGAACGACAAGATACTATCACATAGCCTGGGTAATGGGGATTGCTGGGCAATGCCATGGAGTAGATTCGCTGCCTCTGAAGTGAGTGATATCAACCCCCAATGTTGGGTATTTCCATGGAAATGAACAATCACGTTATGTCTCACGACGTGCCCCTGCTGCCATCAAGTCATCTTGTAACCCCCAAAGCTGGAAAACTGGGGATGTGGGTTGATTCGGTTGTGCAGGGCTTGGTATTTGGTGGAACTGGCTGTCAACTGATGCTATGGTGTGAGGTTCTAAGAAATGACTGGTAATTCGTAGCAAGGTTGTTGGATTGATTGTTGGGTTGGAACTACATGCCGTTACCAGCGACTCTTAACATCACGCCTAGAATAAACCGACCAGGAAAGACTAAGAAATAGTATCGCCAAGTTTGATAGGGCTGAGAATAGCCCGCTTGACCATAGACGTATAAAGTACCGTACCCGCATGATCAACACCTGGGCGCATTTCTTGCAGTTGAGCCTCATGTAGTAATCTACAGTATCACGTATTTGTGCATCGATGATAGCCAATAAAAGAGGCTGGAAGCAGCCCAAACAAACCGTCAAGATGGCGACCAATCAGTTGCACAAGGTCAAAGTCTGGACTCTTCTCTGCACGACATTGGCTGTAGATTACGTCTGACCGTTGAAAACACGGCTGAGACAAATGTCTTGTTTACCAATTAAAACCACGCGAGACAATGCCCCGCGATGCAGTGTCACCCAAATGAAGCATGTCGTGATCTTATCTCGGGGCAAAACTCCCGGCGACAGCTAAAATTAAAAACATCTTGGTTCTGCACTATTTCTGAATGCAGCGAGAATATGTCATAATGTCATAGCCCATGGCGCGGGGTCCAAAAGAGGGTGTGCCACTGGCTGCTTGTGGCGTTGTTGGTTTGTGTTTTTACAGGCTCATCTCTTATCAATTGACATCACGACGCCTCTCTCGTCAGACCGACACCGAATTTGCGCTGCTATCGGTCGTTATGCGGTGAGAAAAGAGACGTCATTGTGCTCGTGGGGATAATCTACAAAACCAACACCAAGATACTCTTTGTTGTTCCTCTGGAAACCGCGTCAAGGCGTCTCTCATCTCCTCCAGCAATGTCTCTACCTTCCTCGTCACCACTTCGCATCGACGGCCATCCAAGAGGTCGTCGCCACTCGATATTCGCAGACTTTCTCCCCCAGGATCTCAACTTTCCCCCCTCGTTTGTCGATACAGCTCCCAACGTTGAAGAGATCCTCAATCGAGATATCGAAGAGTGCTCTTCTGGCGACGAACACCACGACGAAGAAGCGAACGAAGCCATCAACGACCCTAGATATGTCGATGCGACCGACCTGCAGCTGGCCTTCCATCCTAACGGGGTGGCATACGGCTCAGGTTTCTCGACCGTCCCTCTCCCAGGTCTCGACCTCCCCGCTCCCAACCAGCACGATCTAGAAGATTCCTACCGAGCAGAAGTCGCTCTCCTGCGCGACAACGATATTCTTCCTTCCAAGCATCCTCGCACAGGATGGAGAGCTACCTTTATAGGACGCCTATACCGGCATCTATTCAGCACCAGAGTCCATGATCACGACAAGCCGTTGTTCTCCTCAGAAGAATCTGGAGAGACGACGCCGCTTCTTCGAGAGAGGATTGTGAGATTTGATGGTATTCCTCCGACTCCTGGGCCTGACGAGGTGCACAAGCGGTGGGAGGAAGCACTGGCTGCTCACCATATTGAGACGACCTGGCAACGCGAGGCTAAGACACTGGTGCAATATGCTCTGCCATTAATTGTCACATTTTTGCTGCATTACTCTGTCACAGTCGCAAGTGTGCTCACAGTTGGCCGCCTTGGAATGGAGGAACTGGCTGCCGTTAATCGTAAGTATCACCACAATAACTCCCGCTCTCAGTTTCTGATCGCCAGTTAGTGGCCACCATGACAGCGAGCATCACATACTACGTCCCCGTGCAAGGCCTCGCAACATGCCTTGACACACTCTGTGCCCAGGCCTACGGCTCAGGCCACAAACACCTTGTAGGTCTGCAAGCCCAGCGCATGACCTGGCTCCTCTGGCTCCTGATGGTCCCCATCGCCATCGTCTGGTGGTTCTCTGAGCCCATTCTCGCAGCACTCGTTGGCGGCGGCCGGACGACGACATTGGCAGCCCTCTACATGCGCATTCTGATTGCTGGAATGCCTGGTGTTGCTGCGTTTGAGAGCGCAAAGCGATTTGTGCAGTCGCAGGGTTTGTTCCATGCAACGACGTACACTTTGCTCGTCGGGGCTCCTCTGAGCTTCTTGCAGAACTGGCTCTTTGTTTTCAGACTTGGCTGGGGATTTCCGGGTGCTGCTATCGCCATGGCCGTCACGCACAATTTGCTACCGATTCTTCTAATCTTGTATGTGCGGCTTTTCGAAGGCTACGAATGTTGGAAGGGCTTCAGCCGTAAGGCTTTCAGCAACTGGGGTGAGTTTGCTCTGAGAACTTTGAGCAGGACACATCCACTGACCACATATCCTAGGTCCGATGATCAAGCTAGCCCTGCCAGGCATGATCATGATCGAAGCCCAGTTCTCCGTGCTCGAGATTCTTACCATCGCTGCTGGTCGGTTCGGCACCGCTCAACTTGCAGCACAGGGAGTTTTGGTGACTGTTACATCCACCTCTTTCAATATTCCCTTTCCGCTGGCCATTGCTACATCGACTCGAGTAGCCAACCTAATCGGAGCAAACTTGAGTAAGGCTGCACGAGTGACTGCAAAAGTGGTATGTCTCCCTCGTCCCTTGAATATCAGCATTACATCTGACTTTCCTAGGCTGTTTTTGCCGCACTTATCGTCGGTCTGTTCAACCTGACCATCTTCACCTCCCTACGAAGACAATTACCGCGCGTCTTCACAGGCGATGACCAAGTCGTCGACATAGTGTCTGATGTTATCCTGGTGTGCGCGGTGATGCAAATCTTTGACGCCTTAGCAGCTGTTTCACATGGTCTTCTTCGCGGCATTGGTCGCCAGGCCATCGGTGGTTATGCCAATCTCTTCTCATACTACGTCGTTGCTCTTCCGATCGCTCTCGGTACTAGCTTTGGGCTGGGATGGAAGCTAGCTGGTCTCTGGGTCGGTCTGACGGCTGGCCTTGCTGTGTAAGTTTACCCAATGTACTTGGTAACAATCCTGTCTACTAACATAATCATAGTGTCTCTGGCCTCGAAGCTATGTATCTTTACTTCACGGACTGGGAGAGCGCTGTGGCACAAGCAGAAGCACGCATGCGATCTGAGACTAGGAGACGGTCGTCGGTGATTTCTCCATAGCCATCCCTTACAAGCAACAGGCGTTTCAGTAGTTTCCGCGACTGTGGCCTCAGGACGAAGATGCGAGCATCAAATTGAGAGAGGGAGAGAGAGCGAGGCTGTTGCATTTAACAAAAGAGCGAAGGATACATTGTTTCACTCTCAGGTGTTAGCGAGCGTTCTCATTTCTTATTGTTTTGAAGTCAGTTTAACAATCTTAGTACGACAACCCCCGTTTATTACTCCAGGTATAGTCTGTTATTTATATCCGATACTTCCGTCTGGTCTATCCCTTCAAACCGCCATCGGCTGCTATATGACAACAAAAGCAACCGACTTATTCCGCGTGGCACTGTTTACCCCCCGCACCGAATCATCAGTCAAATTGAAAGCGAGATAGGTGTCGCCTTGCATCTTCATCACTCCAATCAACCAATACCCTTTCTTTAGATTCTTCCATTTTCATCTGTACCAGGGGCTCCATCGCGTCCCGTTCCTCTTGGCTAAGAATATGCTCCCTAGCCTTCCATAGCTGTTCAGCAGGGAGGTCTTGTTCCCTGCCCCCGAAGAACCTCTCGTCGAGATACTTCCAGTAAATCACTTCAAATGCCCAGCTTCTTCTGGCAGCGTAGTTGAGCCAGAAGCACCCCGTGGCCCAGCTGTCTCGCATGTAGCTCGAGAGCTTCAACGGCCCTTGGTCAACTTCTAGCTCTGCCTCTTCCATCGCGGCAATCCAAGTTCCTAACCTACTTTCGTAAATCTTGGCCCAATCATCAATCCCATCATCCCACATCTCGGGCACGTCGAGAAGTAACCACCAAGGGGGGTCGAGGATAAACTGTGTTGGCCCGGCGTAGGCAAACTCCCAATCTATCACGCCCAGGATATCATTATTATTGTCAATGAGGACATTAGCAGGTCGAAAATCATCACACCAGAGATGGAACGACCCCGAGCCGTCTGGTGCCGGCAATGTGGTATGTGCCTTTTGAAAGGATGCGGACCAGTCGTCTGTTGAAAATCCGTACGTTGATAGTCGGCCTTGTTTGGCTAGTCTGCGAAATAATTGCCTAGTAACGTATTTAGTTCTGCAGTCATCCTCTGACGATACTATATGGTTATGCTGGAAGAGGAGAGTTGCTAATTGCATGTCGGCTAGGGCTAAGTACCACTCATGGGCAGTTTGGTATGTGGTACCTTCAGGCGGAAAGATTGATTTCGGTATGTTGGAAAGTTGAACCATGTTGTTCATATTGAGAGTGATGGGGGGCCCGAGTACGTCGAACACTCCAGGACTTGTCTCGACAAGAGCACCGATGCGCGAAAAAGTAGGCTGTGCTAGCTGGAGCATACAACGTGCCAATTTAACCCAGAGATTCTTGAGAAGGGTTTCAGAGATATCAGGATTCAAAACCGGCGTGTCATTGGGGTTTGGACGAGGAGCCTCAAGAGCCTGACCCATATCCCGTCGAGACACAAGATCTTCCGTGATAACGAATGGTCCGATATTGGAGTCAACGCCTTGATGAAGTATCTTCGGAGCGGATACTTGAGTATGCTGGCTCACATAGGCTGCTGTCGGGGCTTCTGCGAGCGTCTTCTCTTCAGGGGATAGGTTTTGGTTGGGACAGGGTAAGCGAATAAGAACCCGTGTAGACAGGCCTTGGATATCAAAAGGATACAGGACGTTGAAGCCCCCGATGATGAGTGGGGTGATCAATTTTGCGGGCTTTTCGAATGCCCTCTCGGCAAACGATGTGAATCGGACATATTTCATGGCCTCATCCCAGAGCTCATCGCTGCGATCCCACGCGAGGTTATCGGAGTCTTGTCGAGCTGACATGATGAATGCCAAGTACCGGTTGTTTTAGTTAGCCTTGGTGTTGAGGCTTGGCGGCTGGCCGAGGGCTTAACTCCCGCTTAAGGTTATTATTCCCTAGCCTGGCCAAGCAAGCTCACGACCCTACATGCATTAGCTGATGGCTATTCTAGATGAGGTATCCTTTCCATGACTCAAAGACGTGGACATTCACAGTAGCACACCAAACCACCTCATGACTTCAATGAATGTAGACTAGTCCCTCGGCGTCGTCGCTGACTTTGAGCTTATCTTGGCAAGCAACGCGATGATGTCACGGCAAATGACGTCGTGCAGATCCGTAAATCAGGGTCCTCGATGAAAAAAAAGTATGACGGCGTTATTTCCAAACCCTGAGCTCAGTATTGCAACCCCCCAGTTCCAAGGGTCCATCCAGGTCAACTTAAAATTGGTAACTATTATCGCCAAATTATCCGAATGGCTCAGAATAATCCCGAGGCTTTGAGCTACTCGGACTCGGACTCAGACTCGAGCCAACACGAGAACCAGGACTTTCATGTCGATGAACGCTCAGGGCGATCTCTCCCAAACAAACTGCTTCACAACATTATCAAGCCCCTCAGACCAAAGCTGGTAGAGATTGGCAAAACATCTTCTGCCGATCCAACACGATGCTCTCCCTCCAGGGGTGCTCGCAAGCGATGCGAAGTCGTGGAGAGGGAGGTTGAAGGCCTCTGGACCTACGATTTGACGCCCAAGTCAGGACCGGACAACCCCAAAGATTATCGCCAGAGAATACTCTACTTTGCCGGAGGAGGCTGGCAAGCACCACCTAGCGGACAACACTGGACCTTCTGCGCCGAGATAGTCCATCGCTTGCAGGATACCAGGCTCACTCTCATTTCTTATCCACTGGCGCCCAAGGATCCGGTGCAAGATTCATTCCCGCGCATCTGCAACACATACATGGCTCTGCTTAGGGAATCATCCCAAGCAGGCGAGGACGTCATTGTTGCTGGCGATAGTTCAGGAGGCAACATATCACTCTGTGTGGTAATGTGGACCTTGAGAGACCAAGATATCCAGACTATACGGCCACCCTCAGCTATCTTGGCCATCACTCCCACAACGGACCTTAGTCACGAACATCCTGATATCAAGTCTGTTGACCACGTTGATCCCATCCTCACTGAGTCGGCCATCAACGGAACAGCCAGCACATGGGCCCCTGGATCATCCAACGCTGTCGATCAGCAACAGGATCCAACTAATTCAGGCGCCCAAACGTTCAACCCAAATGAACATCTAGACTGGGGATTCGAAGATCCGCGAGTATCGCCCATTCACGCAGACCTCAGCTTGTGCATCAAGAACAGCGTCAAGATCCACGGCATAACCGCTTCGCATGATGTTCTTGGACCAGAGGCTGTTGTTTTCAGAGAGAGGTGCAGAAAGGAGGGTATTGATGGTGAGTGGCTTTCGTGGGATAGCCAGATGCATTGCTTCCCTTTGGCATACAAGTACGGATTGAAGGAGAGCAAGGAAGGATTAGAATGGATTGTCGATGTTCTTAGACACTGTTAAGGGGTTTCCTACTTCGATTTGGGCGGCATAAAGGGTGGTAACAGGGATATTCAGGGGCTTCTGGTCGAGGAGTATACCAACCCGATGGAATGGTTTTTTGATCAAGCTTCACCTGATAAAACGAGGTGTCCAGGTATGACTCGTGCTTAGAGACAATTATCTGAGTAATTCTAATCTAAGTCTATCGGCCTTTGACCTATGCTCATAGAAACCTCATGTAATTGCCAACCAATGTGCTCAAGTCAAGGAAATTTAACAAGAATTGAAATCCAGTGGCTCGGAGATTAACTAGATATGCAAGGTGATGTTGTACTTACATGTGTTCCTAGGATATTAGGTGCCAAGATGTTAAAAGTAGGGATTTAGTACAGCAATCCAAAGGATGGAGAGGCTTCCTCTCAGCAATGGTTCACCATGCAACGCGTTAACATGAGATAGAAAATACATAATCAAGGAGAGCTATAAGTTGGATTCAGTCACGCTGGCTCAACCTGAGTCTGAGGCTGAGTTCCAGAGACCCGATGCTCTCGTTCTGCTCGATGGTACCCAATACAGCCTGACCAGCCTCAAGGATGATGCTTTCAATCCCCTGTATTTATACATATCTGTGATACAAATTCTCTTTCCAGGTAAGCTCGTGTCTACCCTCTCCTCGTCTAGCGTCGAAGTCAGTCTCAATGCAACTCGGCCTGCTGACGTTCCAGAGCAGTTGTAGCCCCTCGAGATCAAGTAGAAATTGGTCTACAGCATTGCCAGAATGCATCCTAGAAACCATTGGCACTCATTGTTAACTATCCCTAAGTAATAGGGCTACTCTATGCGTGTTTCCCTTCTCTTTCGCGTGTCCTTTCCTTTGGGCTATCAAACGTTCGAAGTAAGAGGTTAGAACTCCATTGCTGGATTATTAAACTATCATAGTGGAAAGTAACACAGTAATCTGCTACTATAGACGTTTTCGTAACGCTCCAATGATTGCAACGCTAACGGCAAGTGACGGTCCTTTGTCCTACCAACTAAAGCAACATACGGGCGTTTCCATATCATGCCAGAAGAAGTTTGTACATGGTAAAGTTCAATTGTAAACCATAGCGACTCCTCCTTGGGAACAAACTACCTATTGAACAGTAATTTATACCAAATCGTTTCAGGCGTCCTCAAGCCACCGCTACAGTCGTCTATCTCCGACAAACCCTGGATTAATTTCAGACATTAGCGTTAACTTCCTCGCAACCGCTAGCCTTTCCGACTTGGTACTGGAAAAGACACCCTTCTCTCGTTCTTTGACTTCTTCATCTGGTAGGTCACCTTCCCCCAACATTGACAGCAACAGCTTGTTGCTCAGGAGCATTGCTCGCTCATGGAAAAGCCGGCCATAGTTTATTGAGTCTGACAGATTCTTGACCTTGGACTTGTAAACAAGCTCATATAAGGATTGGAATAAGGGGAGGTCCTGGCCCGAAAGTAGACGGACCAATCGAGAAAAATACCACATCATCTCAGCCCTGTCCCACGTATCTCGTTCAACGTTTTGAGATTCCTGAGAAACTCCGGACTGAAAGGCAGCGATGAGAGATGATGAAGGTGGTTTTGAGGCACCTATAAGTCCTGGAGTCGCAAGTAACTCGGTAACTTGACCCGTTGTCGTGGAACCCCTATCAATAATGCATGTGACGTTTAGTTCCTCGTCAACAAATACATTGCCAATGTGAAGGTCGGGATGTGATATGGTAAATTCAGTTGACCAAGATAGAAGTAGAGGCACTATTTCCTCTATTATCTGACCTGCGATGCAGTAATCAAGCCGGTTCTTGCTGCTTTCGAGCTTGTCGCCGATGACTATGAAGTCACCCCGTCTATCCGCAGCTGCTTTGTAGCTATCCCAAGTAAGATAATCAACCGGTTTTGGCAGTGGTGAGAAGAACAGAGAGGGAGCTCCTCTGCATGAGATGTAAGGGCCGATATTAAAGATCGAAGATAGCAGTCTTCCTCAGAAAAAGGGCCACGGTCTATTTCTGTCTCGAGAGAGTCTCGTGATTGCCAGGTAAGGACTGGAGGTAGACATTCTCGAACTGAAAAGCCACCATCATCGTCTTCGAACAGCGATCCAATCTTATCAAAGTTGACCTTAGAAAGACGTGACATAGTGATTCCAAGCTGGGTCATGATCTTCTGGCGGTGTGAATCCGAGAGTGGGAGCTGAATGAAAGGGTGTTTCTATCCCGGAGGTTGGATCGAGGCCTCGGTCCAGCAATAATCTGAGAGAGGACGACCAGAAGCCTTGCTCTGGAGGATATAAGGTACCCCGATCTCATTATCGTAAGTGCCGCTGAACCTTGGGTCACAATGGGAGCTCATCATCTAGCTTGTCCATCTTACCTATATGAGTACACTTTCGGAACTGGGATTGAACAATGAGTTTCCAAGTACTTTAATGTACTCGCTTCACTTATAAGTATCTTAGATGCAGTTTCGTCTGTGAACATAAGCGTGTCGTGGCGTGGGGAGCGAAACACCCATTGAACCCCATCGTCAAAGGTGATGAAAATCACCCAGTTCAGACTGCCGATTTTAGGGGGCTTGGACTCATCACAGGTACATAATCGACCTCGGAGTTTCTCTGCGAGCGAAAGCAGTGCTTCTAGGTTGAATTTGGCCCATCTAAAGACGTTAGGTCGCGGTGGCATAGGCATGACAATACGCTTGATTTATTGTTGATGAAGATCAGGAAAAGGCGGTTCATTAAATTGGAAAAGGCGGTATGGCTGATGCTGTCACGCGGCACCATAGCTAAGGTGATATAAATTCAGGTTTATGACCTTAAAATCTCCAGGAGGGGTCAATGTCACTATTCCCATCTGGATAAACGAGAATCTTCACGATGTCATAGCGGGTTTCACCGGCTTCTCGGCAGATTCTTCTTATGCACGAGGCCTGCTACGTAGTAAACGAGTGGGCTCCTGTGATGATCCCTCCATGCTAACTATTGGTGACATCCAAGTCCATGGGGATGCTCCGGGTTTAAGGAGGCTTGCGGAGGGGACGGATTCTGAGCGATGAGTCTGTTAATTAACCAATAAAAGGAGTTTAGGCGTTGTTCCACTCTGTAAGAATTGCTTTTTATGCACTCATCAGAATAATCAGGCCACGGCTCAAGGAATCGCTTGATGCTGATACTCCTTGCATAACCAAATGGACGCAATAGAACGGATCCGCATTGCTTAAACTGCTGCCTGTTGCTTGAGTGATCGATCCATGACGAGAATGAATCGTACAATGTAACTTGAGTTCAAGAAATGTCACTTCGGACCCGTTGTAAAACCTTATTCCGGACTGCTGATTCGAGCGCATAGAGTCGAGATCCACTACCTCACATCCTCTTGTTTGGGGTAAGAGAGCCGGGGGAGGCAAAAGCCTGAGGAAATCTGGAGAAACAGAACTAAAGTAAGCATAAAGGATAGGTACCTACCTGGTGGCACGTTCAGCATGAGTTTACCAAGCACAAATAGGAAGTATGGTAAATTTGAATAAGAACCATCATAGATTAGACTAGGCTTAAAATTCGTCTTCTAAATCTGAGGGAAAATGTGTAAGATTGGTTGCTTTGGCGAGTGGGGGTTGCAGTTGTTCATGTAACCAACTCGAGAGCCTCACGGAAACAAACCAACGAGAGTTTCTGTTTCCGCCCCCTGCTAATAGAGAGCTAAAGAAGAGACTTTATGAGCAGAGAGGTTATCCGAAAATGAAGGTGGGGGTGTCTGATCGTCCACACAACTAACCAAGTATAAATGTGACAGATGCCCACCAAGACATCTAGAGGATCGGCATTTCTTTCGAGAAAGCAGATTCCATTCTAAATTACTATTATTTGTCAAATATGGAACGTCTTCCCGGTTTCAATATGGCCAATCACTTCGAGAAGCGGCAGCTTCTCATTGCCATCAACTGCATCGCCGCCCTGTCGATCTTCTTTTTTGGGTACAACTTTACAGCCACGCATCAATAAACGATTGAAAGCTGACAATACTATTAAGATACGATCAGGGTATCATGGGAGGCATCAACAATAACCGGCATTACATAAATCTCATGGGGTTTGGCTACGGCGATGAAGAAACTGGCGAGCCGATCATCACAGACAGCCTGTTGCAAGGTGGAATCGTGTCTGTCTACTACCTTGGAACTCTTTTCGGCTGCCTATTTGGCGGCTGGGTTGGAGACAAACTCGGCAGAATCAAGACAATTGCGATTGGTTCTGTTTGGGCTATCATTGGGGCCGCGTTACAAACATCAGCTCAGAACCACGAGTGGATGATCTGTTCCCGAGCAGTCAACGGCATTGGCACCGGTATTCTCAACGCTATTATCCCAGTCTGGGCCACTGAGACTGCTGAGCATACCTCTCGTGGTCAATTTATTGCGATCGAGTTTACTCTCAACATCTTCGGTGTGGTAGTGGCGTATTGGCTCGAATTCGGCCTTTCTTACATTGACAATAACGGATCACAGTTCGGTTGGCGCTTTCCTATCGCCTTCCAAATCATTCCTCTGTTTGTACTTTTGGGCGCTGTTTGGTTCTTCCCAGAGTCTCCTCGGTGGCTAGTCAAGGTTGGTCGGGACGACGAAGCAAATTATATCCTTCGCCGCCTGCGTGGCTCAAGCGAAGCTGACCTTGCTCGAGCTCATGCTGAGTACACTGATATCAAAAACATTGTTGAACTGGAGAAGAAGGAGTCTTCAAAGAACTCTTACCTTCATATGCTGTTTGGCATCGGCTCAGGCGAACTTCATACTGGTCGACGTGTTCAGCTTGTCATCTGGGTAAGTCGGATATCCATACCAAATAAGAATAAAAACTAACTGTTTAAAGCTTCAAATCATGCAAGAGTGGGTTGGGATTGCTGGTGTTACAGTCTACGCACCCACGATCTTCCGCATTGCTGGTTTCGACACTCGAAAGAGCCAGTGGATATCGGGTTTAAACAACATCTTCTACATGTTTGCAACACTCATCTGCGTCTTTACACTTGATCGAATTGGCAGACGATGGACTCTGTACTGGGGTGCCGTAGGTCAGGGAATCGCCATGTTTCTTGCGGCAGCATTTTCCAAGCTTGGCCAGGATGCCAGAGATGCTGGTGACATCGACAAGGCGAGCTCCTACGGTGCCGCGGCCGCTTCCTTTGTGTTCATTTTCACCTCCGTCTTCGGCGCTACTTGGTTGACAGTGCCATGGCTGTACCCAGCTGAGATCTTCCCTCTGCAAGTTCGCGCAAAAGGAAATGCATGGGGCGTCTTTGGATGGAGTATTGGAAACGGATGGCTGACTCTCCTCTGTCCTGTCATGTTTTCGAGCATCGGTGAAAACACGCTGCACATCTTTGGCGCATGCAACGTACTCGCTATTCCCATGGTTTGGGCGCTCTATCCTGAAAGTAACCAGCGCACTCTCGAGGAGATGGATCTGCTCTTTGCAGCTGATACGCCTTGGGTATGGGATGCGGAAAAGAAGTTCAAGGAGTTGAAGGAGAAGCAACCTGGTCTTGTTACTGCTTCTACACACACTCGGGATGTGATGGATGCCGAGGCTGGTGCCAAGGCGGCTTCGGGGGATGAGTTGTAGACCTGGTCTGGGATGAAGTTGGTTTAAAGTCATCCTTGACTGCGGATACGGTCACATCCATAGCCAGATTTTCCTGGCTCTCAATTAAATAAAACTCACCCTAAACTTCTGTCACTATGCCATGGAACTTCTGCCTCTGATAGCTTTCTAAATAAATTATTTATAAAGCAAGGCTAAAGACTAGGTAAATACTAAATATTAATATTTTGGTCAGGTTATAGATATCTTCTATTGTATTAAAATACCGAAAGTGTAGTATGGCTTCTAAGGACTTATAATATATCTGTAAAGAACTCCCTAAGATTTCGAGGATCAATTGTATCTCTATATTCAATATCTTGCAATCTATACTTTTGAACGCCTTTTATATGCTGCGAAATATTTCTTGCTTCGCATTCTTACCCTGCCTTTCCATTCATTTAACGCTGTATAATGTCCTTTATACTCGGGCGAGTCATGGTGGTAACTTCACTGCCTATCTGCTACGAGCGGTTCGTTCTCATCTGTCGCGTTCCCATTTTCATCCTGGTCATCCTGTTTGTCAACCAAGGTGCTTCCCCCGGGGGGGAAGTTGGAAAGTAGCAATATTCCCATGGCAAGAATCGCAATTGCCTGGCTATATGTTAGTGATCAATACCAAAAGTGCTAAGGAGTATTCACGTGCCGCATTGCAGAAGAAAGTAGCGTATGCTTTGCCAACCTCGGCCAAACTGGCGAATATGAACCCAAATAGACCCTGTGTAGCAAGTCTTGCCACGTTTTCCACCAAAGTGACAGCGTTGAGGGCATCGGCACGTTGGGAATCAGGACACATCTGAGTGATTACACCCTTTGCTGCGGGCGCAGATCCTGAGCCAAAAGGGAGCAGAAAAGCAGCTGCTTGGTTAGCTAACAAGAGCAGGTCGAGTGAAACGCGGCGTATACGTACCGAGATAGATGTGCCATGGGCGCGTGGCAAATGCTGCTACTGTAGTCAGAGCGCCATCTACGACAAGACTCCAGCGCAGAAAGACCAGATCAAATAGTGAGCCTGCGTCCTCTTCCTTGCAACGCGGTGAGTCGTAAGGCTCGTGGTCCGTCTGTTCACCCAAGGTTGCATCAAATTCTCCTGCTTCAGTGGGTATATGCTGTGTTTCTGTTTCACCAGCTTCGTCATCGGTATTTGCCTCCGAAGAGGTTACACGGCCACGCCCCCAGGGGATGATGCGGGGGAACAGCAGAATAAGGAACAGACTTCTCATGATGGCAAACTCAGACATCAACCAGCCGTTGTCTGCCTGACTAAAGTTGAAAGCGGCAGTTGCGTACATCTGAATGAGGAGCGGCGCGTAGCCTGTAGCGAGCACACCAAGAAATATCCCACTGCAGAGGAAGATGACACCAAAATGTTTCTTGTACCTCCCGTCTGCGAGGTGCAGCTTCTGAGGCGTGAGGATTTTGAGAGGGGCGAGGAAACCGGAGACGCCTTGTTGACCTGGTTTTCCGCCTGCGGACATTGACTCTGGGGATATGTATGGTAGGGCGCTCCAGGCGTAGATGCCCGCAAGGATGAAGGAGATGAATGCGACGTCGAAGGGTGCTCTGATGTCAATAGCATCACCAATCATACCACCGGCTGCATAAGGTCAGTGTGTTCTTAAAATAGTAGTTGACAATGCAAGTCGACGTACTGAGATATCCTATACCCTGTCCCAGCATGATAGCTCCTTGAAGCTGACCAAAGACTGCAGTGCGCCTGATAGGTTCGACTACTTCACCAGCGATGATGTTCACCACCAGACTTGAAGAACAATAAGTAAGCGATCGCATAGGTTTGTGGGAATCTTACATATAACCAGCAGGTCCTCCCAAAATGGTAATGAGCTGGGTCGCTTGGATGATAATCATGCCATCTCGCTTCCCAGCCATTACACCAATGATTTGCGTAGCGACTCGGATTGCAGGGATAAAAATTTGAACCAAAAGAGCTGCTCGCGGTCCGAATTTCTTAGAAGTCCAACCAGTGACGAAGAGGTTCAGCGTTCCTAGGGACAGTCAGAGTGTGATATGGTGGTGACTCAAAAGGTGATTTTACCACAAAATGTCGTGCTCATGCCCAGAATACTATATTGCGTTGCAGTTCCAGCTGCAATCTCATCGCGACTGCATCTATCGCCCGGGCCATCGTATGGAGGATGTGAATCATAGAATGTGTCGCATGTCATTAAATGAAAGACATAAAAGAGTCTGTGTCGCGTGAGAATGAGAATCAACAGGGTCACATTGAGAAACTCACGGAACTTGAGTGAAACTGAAGGATAACGTGATTAAAAACCCCGCAAGAAGAATTCGATTTTCGACATTGAAAGCTCGACTAAGCCAGTTTCCAATTCGATTTTTACTTGGTCCCTTCTTAGGGAGAAGTGGTGTTGTTTCATCGCTCGCCATGTTCAATGCCTCAGACAAGAACAAGATCGGATAAAATCAATGCCAAGTTCTGCAGATGGGGCGAGAAAAAGATTGATGATAAATACAATTGCAATCAGTCAATCATCGGTGAGAGGATTTTCCATATGGGGCATAGCCGACATTCTCGGCATTAGTCGGGTATAACAATATCATACGAACTACTGCAACCTAACAAATAACCGGTCATTGTACAAACAACGAGCTCTTGAAAAAGAGATATGATATATAAACAAACGTTATGAGCAATAGAATAACAGTATCATAGGCATCTAGGTTATCTAAACTTCACAGGCCACACCCACCCATAAGTCGAACCAAATTCATCAATCCCTACCTACTTCTAAGTAACCCCTTTCCAAGATCAATGAAACGCACCTCCACCTCGAGAATCTCTCCCCAAGCTTAGGACACGCTTCGAAAAGTCCATGTAAACCTGAAGGTTGCATCTCTTTTGGTAAACCTATCTCAATACCCTCCAACCTCTTTGCCTTCTTGAGACTCTCGATCACCTCCATGCCCACCTGAATCTTCCCAGATATCCAAAGACGACGCAGCGTTGGCGCATGAAGTGTAATAAGATGAGCCAGAGCTCTGTTCAGTTCAGGTGATGCCTCGCTTGCTTCAAAGTCACCAGGCGCAACCTCGACAAGACCAAGAGCCAATTCCCTGAAATACGGGGGACGTGACCTCGCTAAAGCTTGAATATCTTCAATCATCATAACGGTACTTGGGTCCAGGTAAAACACTTCCAACGCCTCCATAGATGGTATGAAGTGCCCGAATCCATTGCTTCTCATGTCTATGTCGAGATTTTCGATGCGAAGATAGCGCAATGTTTTTCTCCATACTTGACAGGCCTCGATCAGCTGGTTCGAAGTAGTGTAGGCAGGTCCAAAACGTAGCTTCTCAAGTGAAGGGCATCTTCTGGATAGATGAGGAAATAGCTGTTTATCATCGATTGGGAAAGCACAGTTAATGATGGTGAAGGACACAATATTCGAGGATAGGTGTGGCAAGATGGTCTTATAGAACCACAAGGCCTCGCCCTCTGATTGTACCTCGACCAACTTGCGAGCAAAGTGCACAAAGCGGTCATCCTCAAAGACCTTTAAGTCTTGTGGTTCCCCAGGCATTCGGATGCCCATGATGCTGAAGGAGGTAGCACGAGGACAAGCTGCGCAAAGTTCAGCCAAGCCTTGCATAGACTGACGGCTAAAATCGATGCGGGCTGCGCAATATTCCAGCTTCAGATGCCGAATATTTGGACACATTCGAGCAATGTCAATCCAGACTTCGTCATATGCGCGTGGGCGCCAGTCGTTCCAGTTAACTTCGAGTACCTCAACGAGGTTTGCGCGACGAGGCTCAACCGCCAATGCGAATCTCAAGCGCCATTGCCGCCTCAAGCACCACGGCGACCTTGGGCGAGGGTTTGTCGTTCTTTCGACGCGTTTATACAGGTGTGGTTCAGCCAGGGCTTGGAAGAGCCTGCAAGAGCATGCAAGATTCAAGATGATTTGGAGATAACACCAGTACTCCTCAGCTTCAAGGCCGAAATAGCTTATGATCTCGGCCCACAGCTCAGTGGGGAGCGGTGTTAGATTGTCCGAGCCCTGGCTGTTGGATCGATCCATGGGGCTTGGGCGATCTGGTTCCACGAAAGGAGGAAAGTCTGGTATGGAAGAGTACCATTCGGCGGCAGCTTGTGCTCGACGCTGTGACTCTGCATCGTATGGCTTTTCCCACGCTATTATCTGTAGCCTGTTGGTGAGTTGGAGCAGCTCATATCCGGTCTTGTAAGTCCTCTTGTCTTCACGGACCATCTTGTAAAGTTGTCAAGGTGTGTGTAGGTGTGCCTATACCAAGAGGGGCACAGTGAAAACTTCAGTTTCCTGTGCTTATGTAATGAGATCGCAGCTGTATAGGCAGTATCCAGCTGTAAGTTTCTTTATCAACAACCTGGCGAGGTGGCCGAGCGGTCTAAGGCGGTAGTTTCAAGGGCCCATTTACCCTTCCTATGTCTATCAAGGAGAACACTACTATCGAAAGATGCACGAGTTCGAATCTCGTCCTCGTCAAGTTTGTTTTTTGCTCTCATGTGTTGGTTCGTGAACGATCGAGACAAGTGAAGAGGAACATTTTTACATCATACCACTAACTTTTTCATTACTTGAGTAGTTGATCGAGTCTACCCTTAAAGCTTGATCTTGTTTAACTAGATATCCAACAGCAGGCAATTTTCAATCCTGCTAGAAGCACAAGATATGTCTCTGGTTATCACCTCTCCCATCGGGTGATGGATGCTACATTAAGATATTTCGACAATTTCGAGCTTGATATTCTGTCTCAAAATAGTTCTAAAGTCTTTCCAGAGCTCAGCTTAGTGATTACGTCTTATTCTCGGAATATTCTGTCAAATAAATATGAACAAAAGTCTGTGTGGCAACATGGCTGTAGATCCAACCAACCAGTATGAATAGGCGTTAAGTTCATAAAACTAACTTGTTTTCAAGTGCATAAGCATGTCTCATAGATCCAAGACAATATACGACGTGATTTCGACCTTTGTGGCACAAGGAATATTCGTCCAACCTACTCCTAGTCTACCCGCTTATCATCAGCGATAGGGGCCTTAGTTTCAAGCAACTGATTCCGATTTAGAAGACAAGAGTATTGTTTGAAATGTACCGCTTCAGTGGAGAATCGCAAGGATGTAGTGGGATTTTTAAGAATCCAAGGCCCATAACACATATGACAGCGCGTGAGAGTAATATGAAATCTGATAGGCTTCATACTAATACCCGCCGGCTCGTATTGCAACTAACTGCCCTTCCTAGAACTCCTACTTCATTATCTTAGAAGCTGATGCTTGGGAGGGTGTGCTTATTGCTGAGCTATCTAACCAGGACCAGGAGACGTTGTTTGGATCAAATTCTGGCTGATAGTTCACAGACGATGCCGTATGAGTGTTTCCTCAATGATGCATTTTGAATGACGAGCTCTAGTATAAACCTGCCCATGGCAAGGACGAGCTGCTCAGCAAACCTATTAACACTACGCTCTTCATTATCTTGGCTTTGATAGTACCCACTTGAGACAGCGTTCAACCTTGTGCTGAAAAGGCTCATGATAGAGTCGAAAGAAGCTAACTCGATCAAGGCGTGTTTAAATTAGGAGCCACTTATTCGGTATCGTCTGTGCGCAGCATACTTCAGCTGCGAAGACGAGATCGACACGGCCAGTGCTCAATGCAGAGTAATGTAGCGCTGTGGCCCGCAGCAGGACAAGCTGAAAATATCACCAAGCGATGATGAGGTCGTACTGAAACAACTGGCATTGTTTTTGATCAAGCACGTATCAACTGTCACGTACAGTTTGTGGCTTGTGTTGATAAACTTGGTATGAGGCATTTTATGGTGGATATTGGTGGCGACGAATACGAGCAATGGGGTCTTGGCGAGCGGAATCCGAAAAGCAGGTTCTTGGAACTGTAGGGTAAACTTGTTTCATAGCAAATGGTCAATATAATATTATGTCAAAGGGCCTCAGTCATCCTGATCTGCACTGCACAGCCATGTTGAAAGACGGACTTCGAAATTCGTCTCGAGAGCCTCAGCGGTCCAATGCTCCAGAATAGGGTAAGCGTCAGCTTACGACAAGGTGAAGCTTTGCTCAGCATTTGACTGAACAGCACAGCACAGCTTCGGGAATTCGAATATATAAGTATTCAGACGCTGCTTGAGACAAGGTGAATTATCCCAAGATATCAGCGAGAATCAACTCACAAAAGATTCATTTCCAATAATTCTGCATCAATTATGAAGGCTCTTCCTCTATCATTTCTCTCTCTAGCCCTGGGCCAAGTTGGCTCTAGTTTTCCAACTGAAGAATGTCCAATTCTTGGTCCAGTTACACCATCAGGTTTTGACCTTCCAGAATTCAAGGCCATCAGAGACGCGAAAGCAAGCTTTCCCTCAGTGGTCCAAGCCCTTTTCTCTTCGGAAGCCCTGAATGAAACACATACATCCTTCGCCATCGATGTATTCTCAACAGCAACCAACAAGTCATTTTACACATACTATCACGTCGGAGAAGGCCTCAATGACACATTATCTTCTGGAAAGCTGAATGATGAAACCATCTTTCGTATTGGCAGTGTTTCCAAGATTCATACAGTCTACGCCATCCTAGCTGAAGCCGGCTACGACGTCTTCAACCACCCGGTGACAGACTACGTTCCCGAGCTCGCAGGAAACTCCAGGGACAGGCCATTGGACCATATAATCTGGGAGGATGTCACCATTGGTGCACTTGCTTCACAACAGGAAGGATCTGGCGGTGTCCGTAAGTGCAAGTTATCCAGTTTATTGTGAAATATTAACCCCCCTCCAGCTCTTGAAAGTGTGCTCTGTTATGGTACAGCTAAGGGATGCTCAACTGAAGGTTCGTTATAGTCTTATGGCAGTTTCTTTGTGATCAAGTATCTGACATATCCAACAGACTTTCTCGCCTTGATGAAAAATCAGAAACGCCCTGTCACTCTACCTTTCCAAACACCCATCTACTCGGACGCGGGCTTTGCTATCTTGGGAATTGTATTGCAACGTCTGACGGGACTTTCCTATAACGAATCAATTAAAAAGACATTGGCTGAGCCGCTTGGGCTGAACAGTTCCACTCCTGTAGAGCCAAAAGGAAAATACGTCAACGGTTTGATACTTCCGGGCTCAGCCGCTGAATCATCGTGGGGTTTCGATAACCAAGTAACTGCACCGTACGCTATAACTTCTTACGAGGCTGGTATACCATACTGACGTCAAACAGATCAGGCGGCGTCTACGCGAATTGTGCGGATTTACGAGCAATTGGCGTCTCAATTCTCAACTCCAAGCTCCTCAGTCCCGCCGTGACCCGCCGATGGATGAAGCCACTCGCCGGTACCGCATCACTCACCTTCAGCGTTGGGGCGCCGTGGGAAATTAACCGTCTCACACTCCCCGTCACAGCAGATTCCAACCGGACACGTGTTTCCGACCTCTATACCAAACTGGGCGGTAATTCTGGCTATTCTGCTGTATTTGCGCTCTCCCCAGACCACGGCATTGGATACTCGATCCTTGTAGCCGGACCTACAGCGATAAGCGCACGCATTCCTCTCCGTGACGCCGTGGGCACCACTTTCGTGACAGCGGCGGAGCATGCGGGGGTGGAGAACGCCGAGAGAAACTACGCAGGTGACTTTGTCGACGAATCTGATAGAAACTCGAACCTCACTATTGCCGTTGATAACGACCATCCAGGCCTGAATCTCGGGTCGTGGTACGTAAATGGCTCCGAGTGGCGTGCAAATCTGACCCTTCCCGGCTCCGACCCAATCTCGCCTGAAAAACTCTCTGTACGCCTCTATCCCATCGGTCCGAGAGAAACGGCTGATGGCTCGGAGTACGAGTACCAGTCGTTCCGCGCAGTGGCGCAATTCAAGCCGATCGAACCACGAGCCAGCGCGGAGGGAGGAAAAGGCCTCTTTGATAACGGATGCCAGTCGTGGATCAACGTTGGCTTCTGGGGAGCAGCCGACGAATTCGTGGTTAAAGCGGTGGAGGGCAGAGTCGTAAGCGTTGAGAACAAGTTCACCGAACAAGTTTTTAGGAGGGTGCCACAACGGGAGTTATCAACGGCTCAGAACCAAGTGCTTGGATAAGCCCCGGTTTTATACCTCTGCTTATCTCCAAACTTTGCCCGTGCTGGGAAGGTCGGTGGGTTGAGTTCAAGGCTATCAACCGGAAAACTGGGCTTGGCAGACGGTCTTATCAGCTTCGGCTAACCAAGGCTTGTTTAGTCTCGATGGCAATTTCGAGGTCCACGGCCCGACCTCCGAAGATACCGGGCCAAACTTTGCACTTTAGGTAGTTAGCTAGAGCGTTGGATCAAAGAAATGGATAGACAACGAGATTGTAACCACAACAAGACAGAATTTGAGAATATTCTAGACACGTCAAAAAACGAACTCTGCACCATCTCAAACAAACTCATCGGCTTCCCCATCCGAAATGAGCCAATCCCTTCTCAGTCCCAAACCCCGTCGTGTGCGGATCCAAACCACAACGGGGTCTAAACCCCGGATTTTCCCCCACGAGTGATGGCACGTTAGATCTCTCCACCCTTGACTTGGCAGAACGAGCCTTTTTTTTTTAATGCTGGGCCATTCCCACTCTTACCTTGTTTTCCCTTCCCCTCCCAACTTCTTGTGGGACGCGTCAAACCTGGGGTAGTGAGACTCTCTCCTCTCTCTTGCGTAACCAAACCCGCCCTCGCCGTCTGCTTGCTTTCCGGGCTGTAGAGACAGCCTCGTGTGTTATCAAGATGCTCCTCGCGGCCCTCGAAGCCGCCCCTTATTCGACCCGGTAGCCGATCAAACCCCCCCAGCGTCAGCGTCATGGCCGGCCTGCAGCCGGATATTTATGCCGCAATCAGCATAACGTGGGCCGCGGCCATTCTGGCCCTTGTTCTCCGGCTCAAGGCGCGCAAGATGACGAAGATGAAGATGTGGTTTGACGATTACTTTGCCATTGTCGCACTGGTAGGTTCTACTCTGCATCTGTCTAGAAATGGTGCTCGCGTGCTCACCAATTCCACCTACAGCTCTTCGTGTCGGGCTATGCTGCCGTCACCATCTTCTGTACGCTCGAGACCCTCGCCATCCCTGCCATTGACCCATCACTAATGCTCTCCAGGGACACATAGCTATAAGCTTGGCCAGTCTATCTATTCCGTCACCGATCCAATCGAACGCGAAGAAGTCCAAGAAAAGTCACGTCTCCTCCTCTGGATCTGCGAGCTCCTCTACGCCTCGTCGATAGCCTTCTGCAAGTTGGCAATTCTCTGCTTCTACTGGCGTGTCTTCCAGTATACGTCGATTCGGTATACAATCATCGTCCTCCTCGTCGCCGTTAGCGTATGGATCACCGTCCGGACTTTCATGGTCATCTTTCAATGCGTTCCTGTCCAGGGATATTGGGACTCGAGCATCGAAAACGCCCACTGCCCATTCAACGAAGCGACTTTCTTTTTCACCACTATTCTTATCCACACTACCATGGACTGCATCATCCTAGTCCTACCCGTTATTGAAGTCATGAAAATGACTCTACCATGGTCGCAAAAGCTCGCCGTTGTCGGCCTCTTCACCTCTGGAACTGTGTACGTCCCTTGCTCCTCTTGCCGAAAACCTTCTGACTTGTTGTAAAGAGTCTGTATCGCATCTGTATTTGTGCTAGTTTATTCTAAACTGTACAATCCTGAAACAGACGACTTGCCAAAAGACATGGCCCATAATATGATGTGGGCAGCCGTTGAAATAAATATGGCCGTCTTCTCCGGTAAATACACCACCCTGGCACGGATATCACTCCGGCAAAGTGCTAATAGAGTCTTAAGCCTGTCTCCCAATGCTTCGTCCAATATTCCGGCAGTTCGTTCCTGGTCTTTCGAGCAGCCCTGAACCGACACATACACATGCACCTATTAGCCTCCCGAGCGTTGTATTTTCGCCCTCAAGAACAAGCGATAAACGGTTAAAGCAACAAGATTCTCGCAGGTCGGGTATAGCTCATATATCGCATGACCCGGAGTTGGGTATGTTTCATGGAATGTCTGGATTATCAAGTATTAGAAGCGTCGCGTCTAGAACAGGGAGCGGTTCAACGTGAAATGACGGGTTAATGTTTAATGAATTATTCAACTTCTCTTTGCCAACTTGACATGTGATATTGTCGGCGTATGCCGAATCTGATTTCACCTGGGCAATACACTCGCATGATTGCTTTTGCAGTACCAAGATGCTGGTTCATATGAATCAACGTCGATAAGTGACAGGGTTTAGATGCTACCGGTATGTGGATTTAACACACATGATACACTAAATCTCCGGGAACCGTTACATTTTATACTTAAATCTATTTATGAAAGCTTTCTAGGACACATACTAGGATAACCTTGTACCTCAACTTAACCTTAACTTACTCATGACTCTTCTACCTAGCCCTCTGACGCCTAGACCAACCCCAGACTACCTAACTTTAACCTTTCTCTTTAGGATGTGTTCTGTATTTAAGGTCTGAGCTAATGTGGAGATTGTTTCGAGTGTATTGCCTATAAGTTTGATGTGCGTTGAGATGGACTATGTCGCCGAAGCACAGCTCTGCTGAGTCGTTCATTGGCTGCAAGATGCTTCGTAGATTTGAGCTCTAGCTGAATCAAGAGTAGATGCTTGCCTTAAACATCAAAGATGAACGTCAATCCGGGCAAAACATCGATGGCACGAGGGCTATCCTCGTCACCGACAAGAGCAACATGAATATGCCTCTTCTGATCCTGAGTCGTGCCTAGTTGAATCTGATGCTTGCCCTGTTTGGAGCCAGAGTAAACAGCAAAAGGCCATACCCCCACTTCTGTAGCAGGTCCGTGTATACCGTCATAAACTCTAGCAACAACATTCCGTTTCTCTTCGGGTGCCGTGATCGAGACTAAAGAAACTCCCAATGCTCCCGATGGATGCTTCGTAAAAGGAGCCGCAGAGCCATCCTCTTCTCTGTAAGGTACTCGTAGATATCTTGGTGTACGGTCAAGACACCAAAAGGGCGCTGTCCCAGGATCTAGAGGCTTACCAGAGGCTATGTAGGCTGAGGCGACAGACCACTTCAATTCGACACCGTCGGGCCTGATGCGTCCACCTGGAACTGGATCGTGATATCCCACCTCGGAGTTGAAGTCCTTAACACGCTGCTGGATGGTGCTAAAGTCCTTTTCCTGGGGGAGAGTGTACGCCCAGTCAACAAGGGTACCCTCCTCTAACTCTCCCCATCTGTGTGTCTTGCGCTTCTCGGGATCTAGGTTTTCTTGGAACGCAATGAGCTCGATGTATACGCCGTCGGAGAATAAGATGAGTTTGTTAACCGTGCGTCCGTCTGCGTGTTCGCCTCCATCGATGACCCTGAGGGTACCCTCTAAAAGCTTGGGAAGTTCTTGAAGGGTTTGGTAGGAAACTAGAATAACAATGTGATCTAGAATTGGCTGAAGAAAGCTGTCGTCTGCCATTTTGAGAGATTGTTGTGGTGATGCTAACTTTGAAGATATGAAGATGAGGGGAAGATGCCTGCGTTATAAAACCGAGACTCTGTTGGAGTTGTGTAGCCAATCACGCAATCTGAAGCAGTATTACATCATATAATTTAAGAGTTGTGGTAAGAACAACTTCTGGGAGGCGTCTTTCGATCTCTATCTGCTTCGGTAGTCACTCTTAATATTTAACGTGCAAATAATTGTCCGTGATGCTGTTCTTGTACCTTTCAAGTTAACCCGTTTCCCATCTCTTCTGGTTAACTGCGCGCCGAGAGGGTCCCAACCAACTCCCGAGTATTACTTCTTTTTACTTTCGGAGTAGGAGGTATTGAAGCCTTCGAGTTATGCACAATTTCTGTTGGTAGCATGATTCTCTGAATTTCAAGTTGTCATAAAAAATGCCTTTCAAAAGGAACCGTTCAGAGTTATATGCATCCACGTCTGTGGACCATACTCCTAGATACAAAACTTACAGCTCATCAAAACTCTCAGCCTCCCACGCACGCTGGGCCCTAAACTGCTCAGGGAACCATTTGGGGGTCTTTCCAGTCGTCATCATCTCAACAAGCGCCTCAGCGCTTCGATATGCCCAGGCCATACCGTGACCGTTCATACACACAATTGCCCAGAGGCCATCCTCAGCTGGAACCTCACCGACCAGGGGAAATCCATCTGGAGTCTCACAAACAATGCCTGTCCAGTCTTGGATGACAGTTGTTGACTCGCCCCAGTTCTTATACCCGTATAACGTGCGTGCTGCCCCATGGAGAACGTAGGCAATCTGGTCGTTGACGGTAGTGTCGTCTGAGATGTATCTCTCTCTGGTGGGTGACATCTGTGTAGAGCCGCCAATGACAACGCTGCCTTCATCTTTGGAGCCTGGAGGTCGAGCTGCTATATAAACGTTGCCACTGTGCAGATCTGGGACGGAATTGCTTCGTTCGAAGACTGGATTGCCGGATGTTTTAGCTTCGGGCGTAACAGCAGAAACCTGGTTTCTGACAGGCATGGTGAAGTTGGTACTGGCAACCCCAGGGTGCAGGGCATTGGTAAAGCCGTTGGTAGCCAGCACGACATGTTTGCCCTTGACGGTGCCTCGGTTGGTCTTGACCTCCCATCTGGCCCCATCCTTGGCCTTCTTTGAGAGCTGGTTGAGATTTAGCGCCATGGTATTGGTCTGCAAATTGAGTCCCTTATTCAGACTGTGCTCCAGCATCGCACAAACGGTGAGGTATGGGTTTTGAGTGTGTGCTCTGAAGGTTACAGCACCGACGATCTCGGGCCATTTCCAATAATCGCGAGCCTCCTGGCCCTTCCAGATAGTCCTTCTGTTCTTGGGAACATCATTAGGTCTGCGCTCCTCGAGCTTGTGCTGGAACTCTATTGACTTGATGGCCTCATCGAAAGACTCTCTTGTCCAATAGAGACTGGCGGTCTCGACGTCGGTAAAGTCACTCGAGACATTATGAGAGCGCACAAAGTCACGCACGTCGTTGACACAGTCCTGCTCCATATTGCCGATTCGAAGAGCATCATCTTCGCCATATTTTTCTACCCAATTCTTGACACCGTTGTAGTCACCAGGCTTACAGTGGCCACCATTGCGCCCTGTCGCACCAGAAGCTGCTGTGCGCGCTTCAAGCATCAGAATTGACAGGCTCGGGTCGCGATCCAATAACTTGTGAGCCGTGGCAGCACCCGAAACACCTGACCCGATGATGACATAGTCAAAGGCCTGCGATGTCGGCAGCTCCTTGGTAGTACGAAGGTTGGCGATGCGGTGAGGGGGTTCTTGCCAGTAAGACTTGGTGGCATTAGGCAAAGGCAGTCCAGGGACCCTCAGCTGGGGCTCTTGTGAGGTTTCACTTCGCAGGGCATGGCGAGGTCTAGGTGCGGCCGCCAGAGGGTAGATCCCAGGCACCAGAGAGATGGTGAGTGCCACAGCCTGCGACAGCGACGAGGACCTCATGATTGAGTCTTGGAGGTATAATTTGACTGTCGAGATGGGTGGAAGAGATCAGAAGGAGGGGACAGTCGGTCATTTATATAAGCGAGTCTCGCTCGACGGGAGAAAGATGACCGGCGATAAGTGTACTTGGCACTGACAAAGTTGAGTCCGTCTGATAAACTTCGGTTCAACATACTTGATCAGGAAGGATATGTTCAGGCTTCCCCTCTTGTTGAGTGGGATCAGCGCTATCCAAGAGCCATCGTGTCGTGCGGGGTTCGCACTATCATCACTATCTCTACAAGGATAGTAACCTCGTGACTCTTGTAGCGGATTGCGTAGTTCATTTCCCTTGACCACCTTGATATATATCTCACGCTGTTGGAAAGAAAAAATGGATCTCTGTGTTGGCGGTCAAACTTCTACATCACGCATGTTTGCTTGAGGTAAATTGCCGATTCTAATTGTGCTTTAATGTCCAGCTCTGGCTTCAGCTCGACCGTAGACCTCCCTCAAACACACTTTGCATTGGAGCTTCCACGCTATAGCTTGGCAAACGCAACAATCGTTTGTGGCGTCACAAATAATGAAATTGTTGAATACCATTTCCAACATTGGTCTTCCGAAGCTTCTGGTCAAAGCCGATGTCCAACTAGCAGCCGATTCGGCTCAAAAAGAAATCGAGAGCAAGTCAAATCTGCGTTATGTTAAACCTCACAGCTTTTGAAGTTGTTCAAGAAAGTCATTGATAACCCCTTGTGTATCGTACCACATGGCTGGATGTGTTGCATGGAATGTACTTTGAGAGTATTAAGGGAGATGTTAACTATATTCCACACGCCACTGTCTCATACTAAACCCAGTTATATTTGAATGTGTTGTTCCAGAGATACGCCTATTCTTAGGACCATAATGGACGGTTGGAATATCACGGACCTTCTATTTTGATCCCAAGTTTGGGCCAGCTTGCGAGCATCAATACATTTAACGAGGTAGGTATCAGCGACAAGGCAAGAAAATCAATAGATCATAATTTTGTCATACAGCTAACAGCAACCACGTGTTGCATGCCGTCAAAATATCTTCCAGGGCGCTAACTAGTCCTCTCTAGACTTGACAATCTCAACCGAACTCCTCCAGTCTACTGTCATCATATAAGCAATCTCGATAGAAGCAGCAGCAACAAGCCCGCACCCTAGACCTATCCATACGCCGTTCAAACCCATATGCAATGTGCCCAACTCCAGCCAAATAGCCAAGGGCACGGCGGCCAGATAGTTAACAAAGAACACAACCCATGCAGCGACAGACTGTCTGGCCAAACCTCGAAGAACGCCATTACACCCGCAGATGATAGAATCAATGACCTGGAACGCAGCTACAGCAAGCATAGTGTCTACTACAAGGCGACGAACAGAAGCGTCACCAGTGTAGAAAGGACCAATGTAGCGCCTGAGAGAGAACAGTGTAGCCCCATCAAGGAGTCCAACAGCAACAAAGAGAATACCGTAGAGTATTGTTATACGGCGGGCGGCAGACACTTGGCCTGCACCTATAAGATGCCCTATCCTTGTGCTGACAGCGATGCTGAGAGAGAAGGGGATATGCCACATGACTACCGATGTTGTGGTCAAGATTGTTTGTGCAGCAAGATGTAGAGTACTGATATATGATGTGCTGACAGTAACAATTTCAAAGGCAGCCCACTCTGCTAGAGTGACGGCCGAGCCAGCAGCAGATAGTCGCACCATCGGCCCCCAGTCTTGGAGTGCTCGGCGAGAAAAGCCAGGCCAGCATTGATGAGAGGAATTTTTGAACATTATGCATATGACCAAGAGAACAGGACGAAGAGTATTAGCCAAAGCTGCCCCAAGTGCTGCACCTTCAAGACCCATACCAAGACGGAAAGCAAATAACCAACTAAGGAGTGCATTCACAGGAGCACAAACCACCAACACAGCCATCCCTGTATTGAAATCTCCTTGGGCCTGAAGAAAGCGCTTGCCAGCTTCGAACGACGCATATCCAGGAACTCCTAGCAAGCTGACGCGCAAGAAGGAACCAGCCTTGGCAGCCAGGTGGTCTTGCTTGAGGATGAGGGTCAAGAAAGCGGGAGAGCAGACCCACGCAGCACCAACAGGAACAGTGACGAGGGCCATGAGAAGAAGCATGCGCTGCACGTGTAAGCCAACACCAGTCTTATTACCTGCTCCATAGGTTTGAGCGCAGAGAGTGTCGAGAGCAGTAGCCATTCCCTCGTAGAGCGCGAGTCCAGCGATGTTCATAGTGGTGACACCCACCGCGGCTGCGGCCAAGTCATCTGGGCTGAGATGGCCAGCCGTAGAGGTTGTGATGACGCTGAAGGAGTACTGAAGCAGGTAAGTAGCCACGAGGGGCACTGTATAGCGAGTAATGAGACAAAGCTCAGTCCACCAGTTGCTAATCGGCCATGGCGATGGGGTTTGCTCTTGAGCATGTGGCAACAGTGGCGCAATTTCGTTTCGGGCATCTTGGTCATCCATGATCAGAGCCGAGGGATGTGCAGGCGGACGAGCAGGGGAAACACTCGATAAAGTAAAACGACGGAAATAACTCCAAACTGTGAATGCTTGACGTGTGCTGATAGGGAGAATCCTTTGCCACCAGCTGTGCACAAAGAATCACCAGCCAATATTGGATTGAGCCAGCAAAGAAGAATAATTTCACTTGCCCCTCATCTTCGGCGAAGCTGAACCAACACTCGTAAACTGAGCAGACTGATTGGACAACGCACAAGCTGGCGAGCCCTGGTTACACGATACGGCAACAGGCCACTTGGAATAACCTCACAGCCTGCCCGCCGTAGTTTCTCCATCCAAATTCTAGAACTCGTATCATCTTTTCGCATTTCCTTCCATGATGAGCATAGTCAGATCCTGCAGAGTGGAGGGCAAAAACTGCACGGATCAAGACTGCCGGCGTCCATGTTTGCAAGGATTAAGCATAACAAGTCACTCAGTGGCTGTGGCTTGTTACGTATTGCATTCATGGACCCTTGTTTTTCGATTATACAGTGAGCAATAATCACTCGCGTTTGATGATAAGTGGAAAAAATCTTGAAGAACCCTTGACGTTGAGCTCCACCGTCACGGCTGTTAGTCTCGTCGTTGGTCCAGGGACAAAAAAGCAAAAAGATTGAAGCTATACGAATCATGTAGCCATAGGTTGAACCGCTCGAAAAATGAAATAACGCAAGAGATCACTAAACAGCTATAATAAACATAGGGTCCTATAATACTCGATGCTGGTGCCTGACTCACGGACGATGGTCCGGCCCGTCGAGGCCGGGGACGTCTTCCGTTACACGCCAAGTGGACCTAGATGATTGTCCGTAATTCCCGCCAGCGACTCAGAGGCTGCAAGCGACTCTCTCTATCTCCAGCCCCTGAGTCCACACCATCTTTTGCTCCGGTTTGGGGGGTGGAGGATGTGCCGGGTGATACCCGCACGTTTCGGGGCCTTTTTCTTCTTTGCGCTTGTTACAGCCGATGGTCAAGCTAAAGAACCTCCGGTCAAGCCACGATGACGGATGGATCTACCAGCAGAAGCGAGACAGAAGACCAGGGGCTGTCATGAGCTGCAGTAGAAGATGGCGTTGGTTCGTGAGATGCCCTGTGCCGCAGAAACGAAGGCACCACAACCATGGCCTTGGAGAAGAAGCATGCGAGTTTATTGTTCAATCTGCCAGTGCATGGAGACTAGGAATCCAGGGTCAGATCAAACAAAAGGAAAAATAAGCATCCATATAGTACTGCAAATAAAACGTCTATCATTTCTGTGAATGGCACTTATCTAGTTATGATACATATTATACGCAGTCTCCGAGGACCCCATCGAGTCTGCCCGTGACGTCGCAGATGCATGTCTTTCATCATAATGAACCTCAAAATCCGTGCTCACCATAACTCCCTCTGTCAAGTTTCGTACACTGTCGCTCCCGCTGGCAATCTCTGTTCGTAGCTCGGCCGTCACGTCCCTCCGCCAGTGAGGCTGATCGGCCTGTCTCGCTCTGGAGCCTTTTCTCAACGCACTGCCTAAACCAGTGGTTTGCTTGGAGTTTTGCCTTGTCCTCGAGTCGTCCATGGCCGTCATCTCGAGGCCTGTTCCGTTGCCGCTGTCTTTAAGCTCGTATGGGGTGTTGATAACAGCAACGGCGGTGGAGCCTAAGAGACTGTCGATCACGCCCTTAAGACTGGGGATGCAGACGGTAAGGACGGATAGACCGAGCGCGATCTGGCCCCAGATCATGTTTGACACGGCCTTCCATGTTATGTCATCCGAGTCGTTAAACATATAACTCGCGTGGACAAGAGTTGGTATCATAACGATCGGCACAACAATTCGAGTGCCAAAGAGTGACGTGACGATAAGCTTTCTTCGAAGTGATGTTTGAACCTCCCACATCATGGCGATTGGAAGAGCGCACAAGGTGATATCCGTCAAGATAACCGCAAGCCCGTTGTAGATATAGATTGGTCCTTGGTTGGGACAATGCTGGTTGTTTTCGACATGCCATGGTTGAGGCATAGGGCATTGGAACGCGGTCGCAAATATTCCAGAAATAGCCCACGCAAGGACCGTTCCAGCGAGGATCGTATTTGCAAGATTTAATCCTCCTTGCCTGCTGATCTGTCGAATCAGAAGACTAAGAGATATTTTGGTCGTAGCGTGCACGAGTATCCCAAGAATCCGTGATGCGTACATCAACTACCAACAAGTTAATGGGGTTACTTCTCAAAGAGCCAACGCATCATGCCCACCTTGCTGAAACGACTAAGGCTCTCATCTGAGACTTCATCGCGATGTCTTCCTAGACCATTGCTGCACGCGGCAATAACGCAAATCGTCTGTACAAAATAGATGAAAGCCGACCCAAGCAGTAGTAAGTCGAAATCCTTCATGGACGTGATATTGAGGCGGATGATCAGCTTGCCCACGATGCCGAGAATAGCGTAGACGAGAAATATCACAGCCGTCACCACCACAAGGGCAGCATGGTTGGTCTCGTTCAGAGGATAATACGGCGGAGCCGCTTCAGAGTCGATGCCCATGCTGTGCGGTTGAAAGTGGCCTTGAATGGGGAAGGCCCGTCGTTGGAGTAGTATCGTCTCAAGTCATTCGAGAGCAGCGAGCTTTAAGCTTGTCTGCAAGAACCCGCCCGGGGGCCAACGTGCTCTCTTTAAACCAGGAACCAGGGCGGACCACGTAGACGGGGCCGAGGTCGCATTCAGATCCCAGGGCGAGATGTCAACGGCGCAGAAGCGAGGAGAGTTGCATCCCACGGTAATTAGAGAGGTCGCGGCATCAGAGGCAGTGGAGCTAAGGATACAGTCCCGC
This sequence comes from Fusarium sublunatum, assembly GCA_013623665.1. NCBI lineage: Eukaryota > Fungi > Ascomycota > Sordariomycetes > Hypocreales > Nectriaceae > Fusarium > Fusarium sublunatum. Next base: position 81,078 of record JABFFF010000003.1, read on the forward strand.
GGTCTGGACAAAGACACGAGGGGCGGGATTAAGGAAGATGGGATGCTCCAGTGTTGGTTGCATGATTTTCCGCCTTGCAAAAGTCATCGTTAGTCGTTTTCGATTTTTCAGCTCCTTCATGATGCGTACGTTGACGGTTGTCTAACCCTGCCGTCCATTGCCGAGCCTCTCATGTCTTTGGAGACCAGGAACCAGGGTACTCGATGCTGTATCTCTGACCAACACGTATCCACGTTTCAAGCTTCATCGTCGGCGTCCACTTTACACGCTTGAGTGGCACTATGGCGTCGTCGAGTGCCTGGTCTGGCCTGATCTTGACGCTACCGAGTGTGTCCTTTGCCTGTGACTTACTAGTGATCGCCAATTTAGTTTGCGACATTGTTGGCTTTAACAATGCAGCTAGAAAAAAGCAACGACAGGGAATAGCTGACTGATAATATAGAGGGTCGAAATAACACTCCGGCTGCTAAAATAACTAGAGGAGTCCGGCTGGTCCCCTTGTAATTCCCAGCGGGACCGCTTGCAAAGCAGTCCACTTCTGCTAGTCCAGTTGAGGGTTGATATTGCCAATCAGAAGTGATCAGCGCCGCCACAACGTCGCCAAGAGCGTGCTAGAGTTTTGTCGAGTCTTTAGCAGCACCATCAGTCCTAGACTACCGACTGCCACAGCCCAGTATCGCCGTACTATTCGCGGTAATCTGACATTCCTTTGCCCCCCAGAAATCGTTGTCCTCGCCATCTCGCTACAAGCAGTGGCTTCTGTGTTGCATTGCTTGTGGACGGTTCGTTAGTGCACAGAGTCAGTTCCCCGATGGTTCCATCCAATAAATGGGTTCTCTTCTCATAACCCACACGCTACCTCCCTTCTTTTAATGGAGGATTTGCCCGTCTCATTGCTCTGTATCCTGTCTTAATATACTCGACCCCAGCTTTGATGCGAACTGCTGGTTCATGTTCCTGCATCTCGATATTGCACGCATAGTCTTGCATTTATTCGTTGTCTCACAATGTCGCACGCAGACAGCAACAGCATCGAGCTCGAGGCATCGGGCAAGCAGGCCGTGCCTGTGAGCGTCGATGCCACGGTCAAGCCTGCAGAGGACTCGGGTGTCTACCAGCAGACAAGAACCCTCAAGGTCTTTTCTTTTTCTCAACTGTTTGCTTTTTCCCTGACGTACATGGCACTATGGGAGGGCATGTGCTCGTAAGTCAACACCAAGACAGCATCACGGCGCAGGATAGAGTACTGACATGGGATTCGTACCGCAGAAACATGTACTTTGCGATCTATAACGGCGGACCTCAGACGTTTCTCTTTAGCTTCATCATCGTCTTCTTCGGTGCTATCTCCCAGGCTGCGTCTTTGGGAGAGATGGCTTCCATCCAGCCCGTAGCTGGTAAGCTTCTATAACCCCGTACCATTTCCGCTATCCTGTTTCTAACTGCTCCGATAGGTGCCCAGTACCACTGGACATACTACATGGCACCTGCGTCGGTCAAGCGATTCGCTACCTGGATCCAGGGATGGTCTACATGGTTCGGCTACGTCTCACTCCTGGCAGCCATTGCCAACGTCACAACAATCTTGCTCGAGTCCATGATCTCCATCAACCACCCCAACTATGTCGCTGGTGGCTGGCATACATCCGTCCTCGTCATTGCCATGTGTCTTGTCCATGGCTTTATGAACGTTTATGCCTTCAAGCTCATCCCCTGGGTTGAGTTGGTCGCTGGCGTTCTCCACGTCTGCCTGTTCGTCATCTTTGTCGTCGTCCTTGTTGTCATGGGCCCCAGAAACCCTTCCTCCTTCTGGCTGGAGCGCAACATTTCTTCTGGATGGCAGAACGAATACATTGCTTGGAATCTCGGCATGCTTACGTGTGTCTGGAGTTTCACTGGTGAGATACCTTCATCTGGTACATATCATTTCTCTGCTAACCATACGCAGGCTTTGACAGTGCTATCCACATGTCTGAAGAGACCCGAAAGGCCAAGTCGGCCGTCCCTCGTGCCATGTTCTGGTCTATCTTCATGAACGGTATCCTCGGCTTCATCATGGTCAACGTTCTCATCTCCGCAATGGGCTCCATCGAAGACATGCTTAACCAGACCAGTCAGATCCAGGCCATCCTTCTCAACGTCACCAAGTCTAACGGCGGCACTACCGCTATGATTGCCGGCCTGTTCATCATCTCCTTCAGTGTCAACCTGGCCAACATTGCCTCCGTGTCTCGTCTGACATGGGCTTGGAGTCGTGATGGTGGCATGCCGGCCTACTTTGCCTACGTGAGCCCTACCCACCGCGTTCCTACCCGCTCCATTGTCCTTACCGTATTCCTCGTCTGCGCTCTCAACCTTCTCAACATCGGAAGTACCTCATACGTTGCTTTTGGTGCTATCACCTCACTCTCGTCCCTCGCGCTCTACCTCAGTTATGCCATTGCTATAGCTAGCATCATCTACGTTCGTCTTTCTGGCTCTACCTTGAAGCTCGGCGAGTGGAACCTTGGTCGATACGGCTTCGCTATCAACGTGTTTGCCTTGGTCTATACCCTCTACGTCATCATATTTCTTCCTTTTCCATCTGATATTCCTGTTACAAGCGAGAACATGAACTATTGCGGTCCGGTCATGGTTGCTGTCCTTGCTATTGCCGTCGGTCTATGGTTTGCCCATGCTAGGAAGCATTGGAGCGGCCCTAATCTGACCATTCTGGAGTTTGTTGTCGCGAATTCGTAAAAAGAATAATACGAAGGATGGGAATGTCGTTGGAAAGATTTTGCTCGTCGTTTGCACATAAAATAGACCATACTTATACCAGTATATAGCCTTCTAATTCACAGAAAGTGATACACCATTTCCGAGCTCAGGTTACTCTCCACCCGAATCTCACAATATTTTGTCCTCCTTGATTGTGATCGTCTTCTAAATTAAATATTGTTCATTATAAGTCATCAAGGTTCGCCTTAACATCAGGTCCCATTCTATAGACTTTATAATTTCCCCTGCAACAAAATAGGCCGCAGAATTCAGGGTTTACCATGTATATACCAATGCGGTATACACCTTAGGGCATATTATGCCGACGGAACCGAGGTTGCATAGTCTTAATGTACTTAAGTAGCGAATGCAACTCGGCCGGGTAGGAAGCAAAATTGCATGTAACCTTAAACTCGATGCCAGGCTTCACAACTGGGGCCATGAATTTTAACTTGGCATCTTTAAATTTCGGGAGAGTAGTATACTAGTCAAGTAACATGTATGACACTTAGGACAGATGGCAGTGTTTGCGACGGAGATGTTAAACGTTCCAGCTTTCATGGGACGAGGTTGGATTCGAGCAAATATAGCAAGGTGAGCATACGGTAACTCTTTGATTTGCTAATTTTTGATGGGAGATATTTGTTCTCATCGCCAAAACTTCATTCCTCTTTGCTGTGAATGCTTTCTGAAAGCCATGTTTCTGAATGCCATAGAATGTCAGCACCCAATTCATTCCATGTTAAAGGCTTGGCAGTTATAGATGTGTCCAGTCGGCAGATACATAACTCAGGCTGACGTGGATGGAGAACGGTGTGATCAACATAGCTAAGAGCGCCACGACATTGGGAAATTCATCTTGATTTGGTACAAAGTCCAACTGCCAGCTTACGCACCATCTCGTTGATCTGTAGACATACGAAGCGCAGCTGGATTTGGTTACAGGCTCAACACCGCTGGTATGTTGACTGTGTTTCAAGTAAGCTGACATTGTATTTTCGTTCGATAATATGCCTAAAACAGTAAAATAGGCCGACATATGTGACTTTAAACAGAACCTGTGACAAGAACTCGGTGAAACATCAGTGTAAGCTATTGTTATTGGATAATCGAAGTAGGCTATGTAGGAGGGACCCAGAAGGTCGTTAGAAGTCGAGGTAATCTGCAACTTCATGTGAGCGTCAGCAGTAACGTTAAATACACATCGACTGGATGAGTTTGAATCTTGGTCTTAGTAAGACCGTGGATCGTCGGTCATGAGTGGAAGTTAGATTGACCGCTCAAGTAGAAGGCTTGGTATGACCATGTTGCTGCACATTAATTCAGTCTTTCGTGAGATTCGAATAACTATTTAAGATGTGTCGCTTCCCGGCAAAGTATCAGATTCAAATTCATCAATAGAAAACAGACTTCTTGAAACAACTCCTCAAAAGATCCTCCTAGCTCAAATCACCCATCCTCAGGACTCTCTTTACCACAATGCAATTCTTCTACACCGTCCTCCTCGCCCTGACTTCCACTGCTGTCAAAGCCTGTGAAAACAGTGTCTGCGAAGGAGCCACTGCCTTGAGGGTTGTTCCTTGCACTCAAGACTGCATGGAAGGGCCATGCCACCTCTACGGCTGCCCTGATATCAACCCCCACTCTGTAAGACTCTACTGGTGCGACTCGAGGTTTCAGTAAACTAACATCAGTAATAGTACGTATGCGGCAAGGACAAGACCAAGTGTGATGTGTACTCGTAATCAGCTACAGTACAGAGGAGAGTTTGGGGCTAGAAACTTGCTCGAAAGCCAAGTTTGGGTGATATAGCCTCCTCACCACGGATAGTCAGGTATAGTCGACATCATGGGAAGAATTCGTCGAGACCAACTCAAGTCATTCATTGTATCATGATCATAGGAGATTAGAGAGAATTAAAGATTGCCAGTTGAGAAATATCCGTACCAATGTCTGGAACTCTTAGCATAACGTGACAAGGAGGGTTTAGTTGGCGTCAGCCACGTTGGAATGCCGAGACATCTGCGGCATCAGAGCAAGAAACTTGTTATTATGCAGGCCATTTGGAAAGGAAAAGACTTCGATACGTCGGAGGGCTACGGGACTCTGATAGTCTATCTATGCATAAAAAACAAGAAAGTGACTAGCCAACGGTGACTGATGAGTCTAAACCGGCGGAGTAGCGTCGGAATGCCAATATCGGTGGTCTCGGCGTTCAAATGCGGAGCTGAAGTTATTATTCCATCTTGAGAGCCTAATGACGACATGATGATGTCAGGCAGAAACAATCAGGAACACGTATAATCATCAACGTCACCACTCCAAGCCTCGAGATCAAAACATCATAGTCACTCTAAACAACTCTTGGACTCATCTTCCAATCACAAACTCAAAGAAATCTCTGCAACAACTACCGTACGTTTCTTCACACCTTCTTTCTATGATCGTCTAACTCGTTGTCAGTAGGATCGACCTAATACCGCCTAACTCAGTCAAGATGGTGCACAACATCCGAAGGTAGGCTCCCTCGTGATCTTCCAGGGCAGCCATCCCCAATTGAGGCCCGTCTGGATCGGTTATATGGTCAATGCTAATGTGACACTAGCAAGCAAGAGTTCCAGGATGCCCTGAACAACTTCCAGGTCGTCGTTGTCGACTTCTACTCAACTCACAGCGCTGAGTCCAAGCACATTGCTTCCACATTCGCTCAGTATGTCTTCAAGAGCACACACGTGGATTTAGGTCACTGACGGACATCAGCGCGTACGAACTGGACAAGTTCAAGGACTTTCGCTTTGTCAAGGTCGATATTGACGACCTCAAGGACCTAGCTCAAGAACTCGGTGTTTCCAAGCCTGCGACTTTCCAATTTTACAGGGATGGAATGAACGTCGGCCAGATTCAGAGTGATAAAGAGGAAGACCTCATCAAGTTCCTAGAGTCGGGGCTGTAATCGCTTAATTCCTAATTATTCCTGAGGGTTTGGGTAAACGAGATGAATAAGGAAATAAGGAAATGATCCTAGTGGCATTTGCTGCCAAATACAACACCTTGCAAACACAATCAGCACCACTTTATTTAAGCCGTGATAACCAAGGCTAAATCCTTGGTGTAATAGACCCTGCACGCCAAAGACAAGCAATGCTAACTTGTACAACATACTTGATAGGACATGAATCTAGACATCTCTCTTCTCTCTTCTCGTCCATAAGCCTGGGTTGGTGCCGCTATAACCCGAGCCTGGATTGAGGTTGGACTAAGGCTGGAACAGCCTACAATAGATAATCCCATGAATGCTGGCACTAACTGCTGGCTGGGCATGTTCTCTTGCTATGACTCTCGCGGTTACGCCACGTGCGCACCAGAGATTTCGTCGAGTCAGCTGCTAAATACGACTGACGACTCACCATTGTGATGCGTCTTAAGTATATCCCGAGTTCATTAGTGTTTTCCCACATTCTAGTTCAGCAGTCATTAACCAAGGCTTCCTCCCGGCAATAGTGCTTGACCTGCATTTACTTTTCCATCAAGACGCGTCAATACCTTGCTATGCCCATTATTGCATCGTAAAACCTTTTAACAACATAGCCCTAGTACTAGTTTTGAATATTCCGAATGGTCCATATGGTTTGTGGCTATGAATAACTAAACGTCCAGACGCAATACCAAGATCTATTACAGCTAGATAAAATAGCCAATGCTGCCAGCAACATTTTGTTTTAGTTACAGAGGTTTGAGAAAACGGTTGTTGAAAACGCTCTCCCCGACACATCGGCTCTGAGACTTGATAACTCCCGCAGACTCCGTGTCTCGACAACTACATAGTAACCAGCGATTAAGACACGAAGCAGATACAGCCAACCGTCTCCCAACTTAGCATCTCCAGCTTGTAATGTTACGGTTGTAGTCACCACTGTAGTCACTGGTCGCGACACTAAGGTCATACTCATAGTTAAGCGTTACACCTCGATCGTCACCTCTGTCATCACAGCCCTCAAAACTAGATTCCGTTGATTAGCCCAGCGAATGGAATATTTGCAAGGATTACACGAGCGGGAGGCTTGTAGGCGAGGATCCAAGAACTCACTGGTAGAACTGGCAATAGCCGCCGGTATTGGTTGAGATCGAAGTGACATTGTTCTCAAATGCATCCCTAAGTGTGGTAGTGCCATTCTGGTCAAAGGTAGAGTAGGAAACTGCTCAATTGTTAACTTGGATCATGGTGAACTGGAAAGGTTGAACAAACCGCAATCCCCGGGCCTGGAACCGAAGGAAATACATGGTGCTCTGAAGCCAGGAGTGGTACACTGCAGCACGAAGATTCGATCATCTTGCAAAGTGTAATTACGGTTAGGGTCTGGTTCATAAACCTTGCGTATCGTTCCGTCGCGTTTGGAGTGAGAGTCTGAGTAGACGAGAATTTTGCTGTTCTCGAAGGGTATTTTGGCGGCGCTGTTTTTGACAGAGTCATGCAGCTCAATATGAGCTGCGTTAACAGTGGCCAAACTCGCCACTAAGAGAGAGAAGGCGGTATAGATTGTGGACTTCATGTTTTTGTCTTATTTTGTTTGTCTTGACGACTTGTTGGACTGCGGCGATGCTCGGCGATGCTGAGCGAAAGTCGATTCACTGGGAGCCACTTGACGCGTACTTAAAGTCAAAACGCTCCTAGTATTCGGCATTCTTTTCATTCGGAATGACGGAAATTACATTGTCACGATCGATGGCAGTGTAGCACTTGGTCCATATATACCAAAACTCTACCATATAGGTATTTATCCATGCTTCATCTACCATCCTCGTATTGAGGCTGTAACCTCCCGGATGCTTCGGGGGATGCAACTGTTGCATAGACCTAAAGGCATATTCCGTAAATCTCTTGATACGATTCTCTTCATAATGGTTATCCCAAATGCGTCCCAGTGAGGCATATACTTATTTGAGGTTTGTGACATGACCCATCGTTCCTTTAATTAGGCTTAGAGTAAGAAGCAGATCAGTCCCGATCAAAACATCAGCACTAGACTGTAGATGGATTACATGGAAGTGCAATGCTGATGTCCCTCTATGCAGTGAAATAAACTTTAATAACCTTATCTAATTAATCAGAGTTTCGGCAGTTAGAATAGCTTTCAGGGGCAAACTCATTTTTGGCCTTATGACGAGGCACAAATGCATTAGCCGACCTGACCTTCTCCTAAGCTACCCTAAGTAAAGGCAATGGGGAGCTACGTGCATAAACCTTCTAAGTTCACGTCATATAACAACAAAAGCAGGCGATATAACTAGAGTCGGCTAGTAGAATAAATGCTTTGTCCTTGAGCTTCGAGGTATCAAGTTGGAGGCGTGATTAACTCACATACAGAATTAAAATTCGTCTAGGCTCAATGACATGGAGGGGACATCACAACTCCAGTCCATCTGCGGACTTGAAACTCCCAAGTGTACTCCATTCTCTAGCAACAGGCGATGACAATTGTCATAAGACTCCCCCTCTCCGCCACGGCAGATTCGTAAGGCTTGCTCCAAGTCTGACATGCCATTGTATCGGTTTGTTCGCAATAAGACGTCCAGTAAGGTCGAAAGCCCCAGTCGGGCGGCAAGTTGAGTCGGAGATTCAACAAGCTTTCCGTTGAACACCTCTCCTTGAGGAATGAACCCTTCTATATAAAGATCAACAAAGGAAAGATCAGACAGGCGGGTAGGATTCGCGAGTTGAAGGTGGCCGGGGAGGTGTGCCACGGCATATTGATAAAAAGGATGAGAATTGTATAGATGCTTGGGGCTTTTGAGGCAGTTTAGGCATGCCATAGCAATCTGCCAGCGTTCCTCGTCCAAGTCAACGTAGTATCGATGCAACTTCCTATATGTGTGTTCACGCAGGTACTCGGAAGAGAGGTATTCCTGAACCGAGTAGTGTGTGAAACCCAATGTGCCATCCGGATGCATCGTCACTATATTGCAGCATGAGTGGAGAACTCGCTGTATATGCTCCGAGTAAGTCTGAGTAAATGAGCTTCCTGTCGGGTTCTTGAGCAGCCCGATGACTGCAGACATTTCAACGGCAGTTAGTCTCCTGAGACTTCCGGCAATACACTTTATGGTAAGCATGGCTACTTCTCTCACAGGTTTGCTTTGAGAGTCGATGGCGTTGATAACACGATCGTAATGGGTGTGAAGCGTTTCTGGAAGCTGGCTGAGGGTGGTCACAATCCCTTCAGGAGTAAACTGTTCGCAAATATCTTCAAGTTGATATTTAACCCAAAGGAACCTGAATTGAAGCCAGAAGTTAGTAATCTTACATGGTAAGGACCAGTCTTGCCATACATTCCGTTTGCCCTCGATATCAGAGTCCTAATGATGACTTTCTCGAACTGCATGTGGAGTGATCCAATAATGCCATTTTCATATCGCTCTTGTAGCTCGTGCTGAACAAAAGCATAAATGTCGCTGTCAACGTTCTTGGCAAGAATCTGGACTGTGGGCACGCTGGTAAAGGCGATTTCGATGTCACGCTGTTGCCGACTCGTAACAAACAGCTTGACACAGACTCCCAAGGATGGATTCTGCTGATATCGTTGGACCAGTCGGCAAAGAAAAGGCAAGATCCAATTACGATCATCGCATTCATCCATTGCATCAAACGTCAAGTGAACGCGTTTGAACCTCTCGATTACATATGTAAAAACGTTGGTGTAGGAGCTTGCCGTATGCCCGAATGGGGCTTTGGCTACTTCAAGGTCTGTCTCTGAAAGCGATCTTGCGCTTTGCATAAGCTCATAGTATCTGTCCTGTTAAACGATTAATAGACGGTCCCAGAGTATTCAAAAAATCATACCTGGATTCCGGGAGGTACGTGAGGCAAACGGGAGAGCAGTTGTCGTAGATAGGACAGAATGTACATGACAGGCGGCTTGGGCTCACGATATGTACAATATGCAACCGCAAACCCGGCTTCAGTGCTTCCTTCGAGAGAACTTGCGATAAACTCCTGTGCAACTGAGCACAGAATGGTCTTACCGACTCCTGGACTTCCGTAGCACCAGAGAATAGAGGAATCATTGCTGTAGAACCATTCGATAAACTCTTGTCGCTGTAAGAGCCATTTGCCGGTGCCTTCAAGGTGGATACGGAACAATTCGTTTTGTGTTGCATAGTAGTCGAAATCGCAAATCCATAGCAAGATCTTGCGTCTATCCTCTAATCGTGCTCTCTCCGCTTCTTCGTCCATACGATCCAGTTGGTTCATTAGTTGGCCTCTATGGTGCTCCATGGCTTCGAGTGTAGATGGATCGTCCGGGCTTTCCTGTCGTGTGAGTTGAAGAGCATAGGCAGCATCCTTTGCTATAATCGACTGGATAACTAACATCCCGTCTTTTACCTCTCTCCATTTTGCTTCCCATCTGATCTCACGAGAAATCTGGATCTCTCTGCCGAAGGCGTCGACAAAAAACAGGGATATTTGTTGAGCAGTCGACCACAAACATCTGTACGCATTGAGGAACAACGCTCGAACTCCAGGACTGGTTGGGAAGCAATCGGTCGTATAGGTACTGAGGAACGAAAGATAATCAACCATTATCTTGATGCAGTTTATGATTGGGCGAAAATAAGCTTGTCTCCTTAAGCCATATTGTATGCTTTTGAACACGGCGCCGCGTGTCAGCGTTGTGAGTGAGAACGGGAAGTCGTTTGAGTTGAGAGTAATATCTATTCTCTCCAGTGCTTGGTTGAGCTTGCTGACAACCTCTTCAGCGGAGTTGACCAGACCAAGCGGAATAGACTCTTTGGTCCTGGTTTCTGCTCTGCCGTGTATTCGTTGTGCTGAAAATAGGTTATGGTATAGATCAACAATGGAACGAAATTCCACTTGATTTAACTCTGTAATCTGCGAAACTATACCCCAGAGAGAACTCCAGTAAGATTCGATGTCGGCTCCTATTTGGCTAACAATGATGCTTGCATAATCAGGATTATGAGATGTGTTGTTTGCAGAGGATGAACCTTGGTCTGTCCTCCTTAGTAACGGTCTGCAAAGTAGTATTGTTACATACCTGGCTTCTGGGCTTCGGAAATAGCATATCGTTCAAGCATACTCTTTGCAACAGCCGCTGCTGTTGCTGCTGCGAACGGCTGCCAAATCTTGTTCTTGTGACTGTCCGCATAATCACACACTCCTTTGACCACTATACTCGGAAGCTCATCAAACGCACCCGCCCCTTCCATCTCGAAAGCAACAATATTGTGCTGCTGAGCGACGCGGTCGCGATGCTCACCGGACTTCATGACTGTATCTCCCGAAGCGATGTGCCCGATAAACACTTGTGGGCATTGTGCTTCCTTAAGGCCCGTATGGCGTTTGTCTGTCACTCGTTGCCTATAGACAAGCTTATTTTCATCGCAGCCAAGCTCGGTACAGGTCGAGCCGAGGGCATCCTCGCAGGCCTCAGTATCCCTATCACAGGACTGACAGATTGGTAGACCCCGATGGATATGACGATATGCGGTCGGAAACAGGTTATCGCTCGCCGCTCCTGGCCAAATAAACCTAGTCTGGTATTTGTTGGCGACTGCAGATTCCTGGAGGGCTTCGAGATGCGTTGTGGCACTTTGTCGTAAGCTTTTATGCCCGGACTCTGTCTTGAAGTAGGCGATGAAACTGAGCAGGTCCTTGTTCGGTCTGCTGATGGTGTCTGCGATAGAGGCTCTGGGGATGAATTGATGAGGGTACTGTTTGCCAAAGTCGTATTGTACTATGGCTTCACTGATAACCACATCACCCAGCAGCACTTCCTGTCCACCTGAGAATGGCACACCCCCGCATATTCCGACTAGAAGAGCAAGCTTCAGACTGGGATAACTTGCTCGTAAGCTGGCCGCTGATCCGGCAAACATTGCCTTCCCCATGCCAGGAAGTAAAGTTAACACGACATTGTGCTCGCCAACACGTCCATTTCTGTACATATTCGTGTCTCCAGAAGCTCTTCCGAATCGGTCTCCATTTTGGTCCCAGAAGTGGTCGACGGTAAGAGACACAGCGTCGTATTCGACTGCTAAAGCGCAAATGATGGCGATGAGAAAGTCGGATCGGCTAGACGGCTCACTACGTGTTGGTCTGGAAGCCGATACTGGCCCTGGAAGGAGAAAGGCAAGATCCATCAGGTTTGTTCATGGGGACGACGCTATAGCTTCATACATAGCTGATGCACAAAAGATAGTGTTATTTCCCCTCCCCTGTCAGCAATGTCGGGATTTCAGCCTCACAGCCCAGTTCGTGAGCACGTGACCAGTATACACACACACACACACTCTCTCTCTCTCTCTCTTATCTTTCAGCCCTGGTCAAGCAGACTGTAAACGAGGCTGTGTACAAAAGCAGCCAACATGAGCGAATCAATAGTGCAGAAAAGAAATCAGGCTGTGCATGTCCTACCCCGCTTCTCGTCAGTTGATGAGCTATCATCTTATCCTGAATATTCGCTCAGCTTATCCACTTCCATCTCTAAGAATTCCACAACCTACGACTTATCTTCAGTTCCTCCAGAAGCCCTCTGTGGCTGTTGGGCAGCCCCAAATGCGTCTAATCAATACGAGGACTCTAGAACTCCAGGAGTTCCCTTTCGAGAACAGGCCGAGCTATGCTATTTTGTCACATACTTGGGGTGAAGATGAGGTCACCTTTCAAGACTGGCAGGACCGCAAAACAGCTGCCGGAAAGGGCGGTTTCATCAAGATCACCGAGACCTGCGACGAGGCAAAACTCCTAGGAATCAACTGGCTTTGGGCTGATACGAACTGCATCGATAAGACCAACCCGGTCGAGCTGGATGAGACTATCAACTCCATGTTTTCGTGGTATCAAAAGTCCATGATTTGTTTCGCCTACTTGAGCGATGTGCCCACCGCCAACACCAACGACAGTGACCTACTACAGTCTCAAATACACAACAGCAGATGGTTCACTCGCGGGTGGACGCTTCCAGAGCTGCTTGCGCCGCAGCATGTCGTCTTTTATGCTGCAGACTGGTCTAAGATAGGCCGCAAAGATGACTCGCTAGCCGAGTGTATCAGTGAGATTACCAAGATCGAACGAGGCTATCTTATTGGATTGAAGGACATACAGGAGGCTTCAGTCATCGAAAGAATATCCTGGTTATCTCACAGGAGGACGACCCGAATGGAAGATTTGGCATATTGTATGCTTGGTATCTTCAATGTCAATATGCCATTAATGTATGGAGAAGGGTCAAAAGCATTTACAAGACTTCAGCTGGAAATTACCAATTCAAAGGCCAGTAAAACTAAATCTAAATCTTCATCTTCACGCGTCGAGGGAGCGGCAGCAGAGCCACTTCGGCCTTCTATCATCCCAATGAACGAATCCGCTCAAGATCTTGATGAACGCAGCGAGGGCTCGGAATGTGGCCCAGAAACACAGAACAGGTAAGAATTCGAACTGTATTGTGAAAAGTTTCTGACACTAACCATAAGCCAAAGTCTATCTAACACGCACATATTACTTATCGATCACGCGGCAGACGTAGAAGTTCTGAGACAGATGCTCATCCTCGAAAATATCCTGCACATCACTGTTTCTCCTCCAAATACTGGAATGGCGACAAATATCTTGAAATCGTACCAAATATTTGATTTTATATTTATGAGATCCCGCAATTCCAACCTTGAGGATAGGAATCAAATTGAGGCGGCTGGGTACGATATTACCTTTTTCTGGCCTGGCTTGGCTGGAACCACTGATTCAAGAGGTCTCGTGAATCTTAGACTTTACCATGTCTTCACCAAGCCAGGCAAGGAGTCTGAACTTGAGAGGTTGATGAAGAAACTCGAAGAGCGTTACAAAAGGTCGATGGAGATCGAGTCTTCCAAGCCATTGAACTCCGATTCCTCGCCGTCTCCTGAGAACCTCACAAAATCCGAGAGATTGGTACATACTGACGATGAATCAAAGTCTCCTCGGTCTCAAATCGGCCCATCTCTTCAACAGCAACCGGGTCTCAATATTGACCAAGTGAGCAGCAATCAAAAACAGGATAGCGAGCACAACGAGAGTCCTCAATCATCCATGTTTGACTCTAGTATTTTTAGTGACGGCACACGTCCCTCCACGGTACCTACATTACGTCCCGGCAAGGCTCAAATTCTACGGCAGTCCTCAGCTGCTGCGGGAACAGGAGAAGTCTCTATAGAAGAACAGATATCAGCAGACAATGCTGGAGAGGCAGATTGGCAGTCAGCTATGGAAGAGTTTGACTCTGCACCATATGACAATTCCGACGCAGCCACGACATACTCTTTCGATACCCTGGCGGATGATCCAAGATTACACTACTTCCAAGCATTCCTTGACCAGCTTGCCGAGGACGTTAAGGTCGACGCCGATGGTATGGATCTCAAAGATATCGAATCGGGATATCTCGACCTTGCCCTACAAGAGTTCGCATGGAAGCTACACGGAGAGTCAACGAACCCGTTTCAACTAGAAACATCTGTAATTATCCACCGCAAACGGAAGTAAGTGGGCACGACAACTATTCATGTTGCATTTGTTGACATAAGCTCTAGGAACCTCGTGGAACTCTTCGAATTCGAGTTTCCGAACTTTGAGATCGCTGAGAGCGAGTCAGGGCAAAGCTCCAGCAGTTCAGATCTACTGGACAACGATCTCCTCCCGAACACTATGTCATTCAGAAAGCACCAGGAAACAATCATGGATTGGATAGGGGACGTCGAGTCGGACTCAACTACCGATCTTTCACAACTGCCTCAGTACAGGAAATTCATTCAAGGATCTACCGCTTATCAGTGGCTTTTGACGAAGATTGGTCAATACGGCCGTTTATCATGTAAAGATCCTAATGCCATGCTCAGTATTGGAACAACTATCCGAAACAGGCTCAGGGCTCAGGAACCACTACGCAGGATGAGTAGGCGCACATCTTCAGCTTCGGTTGACATGACGTACTCTGTTCCCGTGGATCTGATTTCTTTCATGAGGAATACAAGGATCTCGCCGCCATTTGTGGAAGCTCTCCCCCATATCCTTTGTTTGACAGGCTCTTGGGACGAAGCGCAGGCGACGACTATTGCTGACTATATGCATCAAACATGGCCCAAGTCGGGACTAGATCTAATTGCTCTGCTTCAAAAGTTGCTGTCCCTCCAGGAGAAATACAATCCCAGTGGTGAGTTGCTCTTTAGCGCTTCGTTGTGCTTATTTGACACATTGCAGATCAGTTGTCGAAACAGCCCACCTGCCAGCATTCGTCGAACTTTGGGCTGCTTACCGCAAGATTCGTTAACAACACTTGTTTAGTTTCTGCCACTGGCGGTCATTATTTCGTTTCTGAAGTAGGCGAGCAAATCGGCTGGCTGGCCTCGGCTTTGCAGCCGGCACCGCCGCGTCATGATGGCTTTTTTGCTATCACTCCTCAGATTGATAGGCTCGACCTTAAAGTGACTTCTGATAGTAGCAACAAATCTGTGAAAACTATCAAGGGGGAGTGTACTTTCCAGTTCCTCGGGCACAGCACCCAAGCATACGATGAAGCCCCGGGACTCTGCTGGCAATATTTGTTTCACTCTCCAACATTAGTACGCGGTTACCCAATACTTCGAAGATCGATACCAAACTCTGGTCTTGAGATATCTTTGGCCTATGCCGCGGCTACGATAGGATCCCGTCAAGTCGTGCAATGGGACGACCGGCTACTGATCAAAGGGCTCAATATGCTAATGTTCGCCACTGTCGCGGCTACAGATATCATGATCTGGCACCTTGTCGTCAGCGATAACCCTGAGGATAGGATCTCTTACATTGACCCACGACTAAAGGAAGCCAATATCAAGCCTTCAGACGAGATGAGTCTCCGACAGGTTGAGAGAAAACGTCACATTATTGGATGGTGTGCCAAAGCAACAGACTGGTGTGGTGAGTGAAGCATTCTTCACAGCTCTACTATTGTCACACTAAATCAGAGGATAGGAAGCTCAAAGACAAACCATGACATCAAGCCCTCTGGACTTGGCAAACCACCAGCATCCATCATCATTGACAAGTTATACCTCGAAGCAGGAACCGACATCGTCAGCGGATTCTCAATGAACATCAACAGGAAAGAAAAGCCGCTCCGGCTTCAGCGGGGGAAAGATTATCCCACTATGCTCAGGTGGATTGGTCTTCAGCCTATTGTCTTTTACGACGTAACTGACCGTCGAGCATGGCTAATCGACGGCGCTTCTGCATTGCTTCATCTCGTACGCATCTCATTGTTTCTTAACGAAAAGGATCCTTATTCAACATACGACTGGGTTTACGATGCAACCAAACTCAAGGATAGCTGGGGCGGTCTTGATGGACGACAGACAGCAATCAAGACTTTGAGGACATGGGAAAATCTTGATCTAAACATCTACGTCTCTGGCAAGGCTCAGAGTGCAGATGGTACTCTCGAGACAAAGTACGCGACCTTCGGCGAGCGTGTCAAGGACATATTTCATTCGATCGAGATTCTGATCGACAGTCAAGCCAACGTAGCTTCGCAGGATGGTATCAAATTTTCCCAGAGCTTGGATCCCCGCCGAGATGTTATCGGTTTCGACATTCATGATGTTATCGATCCTGACGGCCCTATTTACTCACGAATCCAGCACATAGACTCATGGGGCTACGGATGGACCGATGTTATACCCTCCATTGGTATGACAACCATATTTGGACGAGGATTTGGTGAATTAATACGCCCTGATGAACCAGAGAGTATGTGTTCCAAGTGGAGGTCAATACCTAAAGGGGAGGATTACATGACTGTTTCTATTTCGACACTCCAGATGCTGCATGAGAAAAGATTGCTTAGGAAGGGCTCGGGTCCAGGTCTAGCTGAAGGAGAAGTGACCAAGAGGATTGCATGGGTGTCAGCCAATGACCCCTTCAGACCATGCGACTGTCATAAACAGCAAGAAAACGGCAAGAAAGATTCAACTGTCGCATCTTGCCAAGACCCGGTTCAGTTCTTTGTAAAAAGATCATGGGCGCGTTTCATACCTAATGGAACAACGCGTGTGCGTCTGGGAATCCTCAACACCAAAGGAGCTGTGATCTTTGGGCATTATCCGGTGATGGGCGTGAGAAAGGCCGATAAGTCAACGTCAAAGGGACGTTCCGGGGATAGTACTAGGTCACGGTCAAGTATTACAAGTGCAGTGCTAGATTCGGCTGCAAGCTCAACAGCAGGCGAGTCATCCGGGTCGACAAGCATCACGGTGCCAAGTCTAGAGCCTTTCAACAGCAAGGGTTTCCAGGACGGAAGTGGCTTAAGAGATGCTGCAAGTAGTCTTAGGGACGCTGTAGGCGAGGGAGCGAAAGGGAAGCAGACAGGATGGTCGAAAGCAAAAGACTGGGCAAGGAAATGGTTCTCATTCAAATGAGACCTTAGTGATAATACCAAGTAGTCGAAACCGCTATGTTGTCAGTGACTTTCAAGTAGATTATCTAGATACCGCTTTCATCAGTCATCCTCTTCAACTCAATCCTTACCTTTGGTAGCCTCTTCGCTTCCAGGATGCAAACTGTAGAAATCCATGCCTCAAGCTGTTGACATGGCTCAGACAGTGTCGCCTGCTTGATGCTCAAGGTTTACGTGAATTGTTAAGTCATTAGCAGAAGAAGCGTCATACTCCTTGTCTATCTGTTAAGCTATTATTATAGCCTTGAGCAATTGAGTTGGCGCCTGGTTCATGAACGAGCGTTGATCCAAGCGTGTCCAAGCGTGTCCAAGCGTGTCCAAGCTCATAAGTTGAGGCGATTCATGAAGCCGTCATGCGACCGCCTCGCCTCACTCATGTACAGAGCACAGCCTGTTTCGTCTACGTGAAACAGTCCAGACAATGCACTGGATATAGGTCGAGCTCGTTAGCACTGAGCCTTCAAGAGCACAACCGTGAGCTGCACTTGGACGCACAGCAATATCCTACAGGACACACATCTACAAGCGATGTCAAACGGATCTGAGGCGAAGCATGAGTGTATATATATATCATTTTATATATCTATCATTACAATATAAAACTTAAATCGTGCCTTGTAGGCGTGCGTAGGCTTATTGTCAAGCCATATATATGTGAATCGTTTCGAAAGGGGCTAATATGCCAATGAGCAAAAAAAGACGCCACCACGGATGGTGCAAGCGGTCTACAACAGAATGAATGTCTCGTCGATAAAATGTGTCTTCGGCTGACTCGATCGTCAATACAACTCGCTACCCCAAACGCCTTATATTCGATGCCGTGTGTTGAAAGATCTAATAGAACTGAAGAAAATGTTAGCTATGACGTTACTCAGGAGCGTAACGAATGACTTACCAAGTTGAGAGCCCAGAGAAGGACAAGGAGACCCAACATGCGGATCTTGAGGTTGTTGCCCCACGAAGACTTGGATGGCATGTGTCGAGTAAATCCGGAAAGCAACGAATTGCTGCCCATAAGGGGCTCAGAGTCAGCCTTGGCCTCCAGATCGTACAAGTCTTCTTGCTCCTCAGCGACCCATTCCTTGGTCAAGAGCTTGACCATACCACCCGTAGCTTCCGCCACGCGGTGGCTGATCCACAAGAAGACGGGGACAATGATGATAAGAGCCCTCCAGCGGTCGCCAAGAAGGCTACCGTCACCCTGGAAGATATCGAGAAGCAGCAGACCCTTAGTATCAGCTGCGAGGAGGATGTGGAACTGAAGAGTGAAAGTCTCGAGGGAGCATCGACCGAGCCAAGCGAAGGTGCGAGAGTACCATGTGCGGGCCGCAGGGAACATGTTGCGTGCGGCGATGAATCCCATGATGGGGATGAAGGAGAAGACGGGGTGGAGAGCCGTGTAGTCCTGCTTCTTCTCGGCCTTGCTGACGGCGATCCACCAGTACAGAGGGATCGAGAGAATACCAGCGACACCAGCCAAACCGTAGGACTGGGTAAGGATCTTGTTGTAGAGCTTTGTTCGGACAGAGGCAATACCCATGATGATACCGACGTAGACGATGAGTCCATCAAGGCCGAGACGGAACTGCCACTCATGGAGATCCCATTCGATTCGGAAGACCAGGTTCAACGCGGCGAACACCCACTCGAGAACAGGCGTCCACAGCATAGCTCCAGGGCAGATGATGGCCGAGATAGCAATCTTGCCCATAAGGGCCCAGGTGTTGTCGTTGTACTTCTGGCCAATGGCGAAAAGGGCGTAGATAATAAGGAACCAGAAGCTGACCAGCGGAGCAAAGTAGTAGAACATGTAGTCAGTGTTCATGAAGAAAGGCAGAGCACAGCTGAGCAAGTTGAGACGGAGGAGCACAGCAGCGATGCGCTTGAAGGAGAAGTCCTTCTTGGAGCTGAAGAAAACACCATGGCCGAAACCGGTTTGGAAGAGATATGCAGCAACAAGGAGACGGATTCCGACGTAGATGTTCAGGTCTCTGGACGCACCAGTCCAGTGATAGACCAGGATGAGGGCCTGCATCCAGCCCTTCCACTCGTCGGTCTGGTCACGCGACAAAGGTTTGGTGTCGTCGAGAGTCGCCGGGGCGGCGGTGGCAGCCTGCGAGCCAGGTCGGGGAGGCGGGGGCTTCATCTTGGTCATGAAAGCGAAGCCTATGATGAAGCATATGGCAGAGAGAAGGTTGAAGTCGAACATGCTATACTCCTTGGAGCCCTTGGCGAAAGCCTGTGTTCGGTCGGCCCAGTAGCAAGCGAGCAGGCCGGTGATGAAAGTAGCGACGTCGAGGTTGAAGATAGCCCACTTGGGAGTTTCGCTGGATCGCAAGGCCATGATCTCGGTGATGGCGGCACCGCCGACGTAAAGGACTCCGAGGGCGATGAGAATAACCTGGACGAAAGACTTGCGGCCATAGTCTGTGCAGCATGTGCGGTCGTAAGGGTAGCTGCTCTGGATGTCCAGCTTGGCGTTGCATCGGAGGTTGAGAAGGATCTGGGCCTTCATCTCGGCGACACCTTCGGTGACATGGAAGCCGTTCTCGTGGTCGCCGATAGCATCCTTCTGCTCAAAAGTCAGGGCAGGGTAAGACCAGATCATGGGGATACCAGATTCGGCCTCCTTGTTCTTGAGGAACTCGTCGATGGCCTCAACCTCGCCGGGTGTAGAGGCCACGCCTGTCTTGCGGTAGTCGGGCATCTCGTCGTAAAAGGGCGGTGCAACGGGCGCAATAAACATTTCGGTGCCAATTCCATCGCGAGCGTCCATGGGGCGGTTGCCAAACGTCTCAAAGTCGTTGTTGGAAACAAGATCGGAGATGTTCTTGAAGGCAGACTTGAATGAGTCGAGCGACTCGCCGTTCTCGTAGCGGGCAGCAAACCAAACGCCGATGCCCATAAAGACAACAGCGGGGCCCTTTTGCTTCTCGACGGGGACATGGTTGAGCTTCTCATCGCGGTACAGAGCAAGCTCCTCTCGGACAATGTTGCTCTCGTTGCCGGGCATCATGAGGGGATCCCAGACTTCCTTGAGTCGAACACCGCCGATTTCGACATCGTGGCTCTCGTGCTTATGGCTGTTTGCTCGTACTTCCTCGGCCTTATCCTTGTCGAGCTGCGAAAATGATGTTAGTTATATGGTCGTGTAGAGGACGTGCATCAAGCCATCTAATCCTTGTCCCGCCCGCACCGCTGCAGAATCATCAAACAAACAAACTTGACTTACCAGACGGGCCACGCCGTAAAAGACTTGGCGAGTGGTAGAATCACCAACAAAGAGCATGTGCCGTCCCTCCATGCACTGCTCAATATCCTTCTTTTTGTACTGGTGAAGCATACAGCCCGGTGGCTGCCAGGTCGTGAAAGGTGCACGGCTTCCATTTGCGGCCGGAGTGTTTAGCCAGCTGCCGTCGTTGAGCAGGGCTTTGCAGCGGAAAGGATCATCGCCGAGTTGTAGCTGGTTGATGGCGATGCCCAGAATGACGACCAGCGTCAAGCCGAGGGCGAGCACCCGATTAAGCGCAACCCCAGAAGATTGCATGGCCGCGATCATGGTCGTTGGTTTGTCTCCCGAGCCAAGAGTCAAGATAAAACGATTGAGTGGTTGGTGGCGCCTAGCGAGCGAGTGACGAGAAAGAAAAAAACGGTTTATGTTGAAGACTGCACCATCGGACCAACAGACAAAGACCACAATGGTTGTTTACAATGGGGAGGGGGAGCGAAAGACAAAAAATGCAAACCAAAAAGATCGAAAAAAACGATGGGAGACACAAGCCGATAAAGACTTGTCTCGGCGGGCAATGGTTAGCGAATCTCAGATAGAGGGAACGCGTAACACTGGCTGCTACAGGCTAACAACCGCCCTATGTGACGCCCCTGATCAGCAAGCATGCTGGCATGATCCCGGCTGGGTCCACAGGAATTATCCATCCATCCATGCCCTATCAGCATGGGAGGGTGGTGACACTTGGTGGGGAGAATGGAGCGATCAGCACATGCCAGCGCCAAGGACGAGACGCGAGGAGCAATAGTTCCTCCTCACCTTCTCTAGAGAAGACGCCTTTCACTTCTCCTGACGAAATACTAACTGAATATGTTCTACGATACAGGCCGCGGGAGACTTAGTTAAGACGGTGGATTGAACCTGGAAGCTACCCGAGCAATAGTTCCAAGTCTGGACCCCTTTTTTACAGGCAAGATTACTCGTGGCCGCGGGCCAATGGAGGTTCCTCAGCGCCACCTTGGCAAATGATGGCTCGCAGAAAACGCCGCCTCCCCCTGGCAGCTGAATCTCTTGGCCATCAGCAAAAGAAGTAGAAAGCAGCATCTAGCCAGCTACGCCATCTGCTGACTGCATTCCCCCTGTTTTCTTTTTTCTTCTTTTTTTTTTCTGCCAAAAGGAGATTGACTTGACAAGAGTGAATGATCAGTTCTGGTGGACATCCAAAGTATGAAAAATCCCCTCACAACATCAGAAGCCTCCCGCCAAGGTTAAGGAAAAGCTTGAAGGCTTTAAGGTTACAGTGTTCTCTAGCCCCAAACAGGGCAAGCTACCGGCATTAAACAGCGGCCAAGTGTCTTGAACCAGCCGTTGCGTCATTTGGTGGTGCATTCGATCGCCCTCGGTGAATTTGCTTCTCCCTCGCTTCTGTAACCCTTGCAAGGGGACCCTGGTTTTTTTCTTCTTTCTTCTCTCTCTCTCGCTAAAGAATGGGCTTTTTGCTGCAGCTGCAGCTTCTCGTAATCAGCTCATGAAGCGCTCCTATTATAGATACGGGAGCAGTTCGTGTAAGATTGTTCGTATATGCTTGCATGACTTGGGTGTATGTCTCTGCTTTAAATAAACACAAAACTCGCCACCATCTCTTGACTCGAGACAAACCAACTCCTTTCTCCCTGAAACGGTAGCCCCCTTCTCCCCCCACTTGAACGCGCCAGTCTTGTGTTGCAATTTGGTGCCGATCGTGTGACAATCAGGTTTTGGCTGAGAGATCCCCGTTCATAAACGGAGAATCTAATCAAGACTGGCACCCACCAAAATCTCATTTCTCACTCATTCCCTCACTCACCCTTACCCAGTCAGCGGCTCGGCGGCCGCTCGGTCCTCCGACAAGCCCTTCGATCGCATCGCTGCAGGGGGAAAACGGTCGCTTCAGAGGCCGATTAACTCAAAGCTTGGCGATATAAAGTTTCTTCTAGCAATGTCTTTAGCTGCGAGTCTATTTAATCAGTGGCCAATTGATCCCATCAACCTCTTGTTTTTCATCCCAGTGACGTGATCATAACCTTCTGACGTTACCGTACCATTCACTATCCCACGTACCCCGCTGGGTTGTCTATCCGACCACTGTCCTTGCTGCTGTTAAGGTTAAATAATACTTTGTCTAGGTAGCTATCGCTATCCAATCTCGGTTCTTGTCCAATGGTATTTATGGAGGACGTTGAGGGTCGGCGACATGGCCGACTACTTTACCCTATAGCACAATTCAGATCTTCCGTTCTATTTGTTACTTTGGCATTTGCCAAACCACGTACTCATTCTCTTTAATTCCCCTCTAGCTGATGTATTATAGCCATTTTGTTTTTTGTTTCTATTTTTGCAAATGCTAGTACATGCTTATTGGACCGGGTCATTCCAAGCCAAACGCCATGTTCGGGCCAGCAACGTTGAGGATAATAAGCATTAAGAAGGAAACTATCTAAATGAAACCGCCATCACGTACTATTCTTAAGTCTAGGTAATACCATGCCTATGAGGTGATGTGCGCTGTGGGACACCGACCACGCGGGTCTAAGCAGCTTGCATACACATTCAAGGGGAAACGGCACTCCATAGTCACAGTCTAGCTAGCCAATGCATTTGGCGATATATCGACTCCAATGGTGTCATAAGATCTGTTTTACTATCAGATACGTCATGTACTAAAACAAAAACAAAATTTTTCGAAGACACTTATCCAGTTCTTGAAACCAGTCGCCGGCCCGCGAAGTTTGAAGTTATTCAGATATAGAAATACAATGGCTATATCAAAGCATTGCTACCCGACATTCTGATTGTAGAAGTCTCTAGCGACTCGTATGAAAAAAAATTAAAAATTGTTATCTATCTTTGCTACGACAACAGAATCTTCTACAACAAAGCTGGTAACCTTCCTAGTCTTCTGGCGGAATGCCATGAAGGTCAATCGCTTAAATAGATTTGCAACCCTGAACTGGCTTTCATTAAATATCAAGGAGACTGTTCTCGACTACTACCCTATTCAAATAAAGATCGAAAAATCAGGAGGGATTCATTATTTCTTTTGTCGTGAGGCTCCCGCACATATTCTCTCATATCTGAACAGTCAACGCAAAAGGCCATCTCCATCTGCACGTTGACGAATATATCACCATATAACATATACAGAGGTTTAGAAGAGAACTGGATTAGAAAAGTCGTCGTATCTCGCTCTGTGAGCTGTTGAAGATGGTGTATTAGAACTCTATCTGCATTCTGCATCAAGAATTATCATGCGTTCTTCCTGCCTACGGAAGCATCGGGTGCTCTTATTACTTTGTCTCGTACAGCAGAAAGAAAATACTGAGTCCTAAATAAAATACTGGAAGTGCTCATGGGCTTAGCAGCCGAACGTGCGCTCTTTGGTGCACCGAATCCAGGTATATCCTGTCAGAATATTAAGAACTTTGCAACACACGTAAACACTGAGATCGTAAGATTAATGCTCGAATGAACGGGTCAGGGAAACTATGATAAACTGAACAAGTAGCTAAGATCTTACCATTGACGGAAACAATGTTTTACTGATGGGATAGTCATATCTGATTTAGTTGCGAATCAGTGGCATGCACATGAACATGGCTTAGGATCGCAAATCTATACCTGCACAGCTCTATGACCAATGTCCTTCTGATATTTCCGGTTCTCGTGCCTACTAGGGTAATTTCTTTGATACGTTACAATGCCATAAATCGCTCGTTGTGCCTCACCTTTCCATCAGATTCCTAGTCATACATAGCCTTACGGAAGCACAAGGCTTTCTGATCCTAGCTTCATATGCCCTGACCAAGTAATTCGCTCATTCCGTCATCTTGCTGCCACCATGTCCGAAGTATAGAGAGTTTCCGCCGTACACATGCAACTCCATTGAGGCTTTCAGTGCCCAAGCCGCGGCCCACGATGCCGCAACCCTGGTCAATCATCTCCGTTACTGACGATCCTCGCGGGATTCAATTCGAGATTGCCAAGTTGAGATCAGCCATTCAAACAAAAGAACCATGAATTGCCTAGAAACTTCCCCATGGGGAGGAGGATTCATCCATGTTGGTCGTTTAAGACCCGGGGCTGAGTTCCTGATTGAGGATAGATGCGGGGATGGCCGTTGGGATTACACGAGGCCACCGCCTCAGCCTTCCGAGATGAAGAGAAAATCTTGCATGTGAAGTGATGGAACGGCCGGTATAATAAGAGGTGAAGGGTCTTGATGAAGAGGAGGATCTCTCGGCAGATCTTGGCCAATTGACCCCTCGTTGAATCAATATATCGTCGAGATGCGTATCAGCCTTCTCACATTCGTTGCCCTTGCCGGCTCTGCCGTTGCATCGGGGGACACAATCTCAACTGCAATCGACAATATCGCCAATGCTACGCTTGCTCTTAACAGTACCATCGCACACTGGCCCAAGACACTCATTGGAACACTCCCTATTATCACAAAGTCAACAGAGCTTCTCGCCGTGATCCACAAGGGCACAAAGGTCGCCCGCGCATCGGACCCTCTATCATTCGAAGAGACTATCCAAGTCGCCCAGGCCACCACTCAGTTGGGCACCGACGTCAACATCACTCTCGAGACAGTCATTGCGGCCAAGCCCAGCTTCGACAAGCTACTCCTCAGCCCTATCATTCTCTTGAATCTCGAGATGCAGCGAGAGTCGAGCAGCGACTTTTCAGAAGCCGTCATTTCCAAAGTTCCCGAGGAGTTGCAAGGAAACGCAAAGACATTAGTGCAAGGAATTGACGATAGCTTTGCAAAGGCTATTGCAAAGTACTCCAAGCTAAGAGGATAGCAAGGAGTAGATGGGAAGGATTGAAAGATGAGACATGAATGATGGATTGCGACGATATAATTACCCTTCTTTCCACCTAGTTTAGCAAAACCTTTAATTCTACTACAAAGCTGCCGATATAATAGAGAGCAAGCGATCTGTTCCACTTGTGTCTAGATGGTACTGCCGAGGCAACACGAGAAAATAGACTTTTACACGTGAGTTGGACCGAGGAGGAGCTTGATCCTAGCATCTACTAACCCAATCTCGTGCTGCCTTGAGCTAGCATAAATGATTAATTTGCCAATCATGTCAGCTCAGGACTTGCACAACTCGTTATGGCAAAAGTGAAAGTGTACAAGGGCTGAGTATGCCATGGTGCCGTGACCTGATCTGCGTAAGAACGAGCTACTCGCTTCTTTTACCTATCTTGTGCGTTACCTGACCTTGGACATTGAGAGGGCACGCATGCGCAAACCGTAAGATTAGGGAACAAAATTCGGGACGACCTCTTGCAGCCCTTTGTCTTAAACATGATGCGGCTTCTTAAGAGATGACGGTAAGCTTGCTTCAGTTTGTATCAAAATTACCCGTTCCGAGCCGTTGTCGCATTGATGGCGTAGTTAAGATTACGGCTGAAGCCTCACCCAACCCAGCGGCACCGGCCCGTCTCACCTATCCAGCAGGTTCTTGGAGTTGCAGCCATTACGTCTGTGGCAGCTTGATACAATCTTCTTTCCCAGAAAAGTTGTACGTGGCAGCTAGGTTTCTGCTACCGCAATTGAGATAAATAATGTTCAGGAAGCATTCTTAGTG
Source organism: Fusarium sublunatum (assembly GCA_013623665.1). NCBI lineage: Eukaryota > Fungi > Ascomycota > Sordariomycetes > Hypocreales > Nectriaceae > Fusarium > Fusarium sublunatum. The sequence continues at coordinate 107,189 of JABFFF010000003.1, forward strand.
TTAACCCAAGTGATCGAACATACACCAGACGGTATCAAAAATGATGACATAAGGCTCAATGGTGACATGGCAGAACAGAAGTTAAATGCACGAATAGAATATTGTAGGACACGCCTTGAGAGTGTAACTAAGGAATGACGACATGTTAGATGCGTTGGGTGTCTTGGGAGAAGCAGAGGTGATGACCGTCGTGATCTGAATTGTAGTGGGCGTACTTCGATAGCAAAAATGAAGGGAAGTAAGCAGCTGAGAAATCACTTCAGATGTTCGATGCACATGCTCATTCTGTGCATGCTAGTTTTCATTGTAATATTTATACATTGAGTCTTTGCTTTTTGGGATAGTACAATAGACGTTATTGACTTTGAAACGGGTAAACTTGGCTCAGTATGGCCTCTTTCAAGTATATCAGAGCCTTTAGAGTGATTCTAAACCTTGAACATAATGGAATCGGATCCAACTAGATCATAGATTTATCTGTTTAAGCAGTTTCATGAATGTCTTCAATCCTTTGGTCAGCTAAGGTGAGTCACGAATCTTGACACTGAAATGTCTGACAGACGTATCAACCTGGGCATGGGAGCCACTTCTTATACCTGCTGCATAGTACTATCAAATAATGTAGCCAAAGTTTCATGGATAAACTATCACCCGACTCTCATGAAAGAAGGTCTTAGAAACAAGAAGCTTTCAAGTAACGGGAACAGCCCTAGGCTGATAATGCATTGGTCATTAGCTGAAAAGCCCTCGCGCACCGAAACACGGTCTCATGATCAACAACTCCTTTCTAGAGACATTTGCCCCTCTAGAGCTACAATGTGAAGCATTCGGGACGCGGGCCTCGACGCGCCTCAAGCCCTGAGCGGAAAAGGCCTGGAACCAGTCTCGTCGACTGCTGAAAACCACATATGCAGTGTGGCTTCATTCCCAAGGCTCTAGGTTCGGCAACGCGGCAAAAAGCCGCTTAAAGCAGATTAGGTTCGTTAGAGCTGGAGCTTAGTTTTCAGCTTGATGCGACTTCTTTCAGCCCTGTACTCAGTAACCTATCACAGCCCCGTCTGTACAACCCACTGCAAGGAATATCGCAGAAAAGACACTGGTGAGAGAATATGAGGAGCTTTCTCTTGCTTACTCAACTGGGAAGATGCAGTTGGAAATCGTTCCGTATGCAAGAGATCGAAGAGCCAAAAGATGCCGAGTACGCGAAGATCTGCTTCTGATCTACTGCCCGCTTGTCAGCTCCCTTCAGCCAACGAGATTAAAGTATCGCCCTTCCAAGCCGTCGGTATGGCCTAAAAGGGATCGAGCCCTGCGGCTGGTTTATAGTTTGATATTTGGCGCCCTACTCCAGGCACAAGGGGAAGCCACCTCACGGCATGTTCCGTGATACTCTACTCAACAGGCTGAATATTCGGCTGCTCGCGAATCCGGAGATCTGTGGCTGCAATAGTAAGGCATACTATGTTGTAAGAAGGACGATCTTGGCTGTGATCGCTATGTTGAAGGGACTAGTAGTTCATATTGGTGACATGCCAGGACAGAACAGTCTCAACAAATGCCCTCTTGGGGACCTAAGATGTTGCAGTAGATAGGGGTCTGGCAAGTCTCTCTTATCGGGAAAAAGACAAACTTAAGCAGTTCACGAACCTTCTCTCAACTTTACGTTATTCGTCTCTACACCTCAAGCATAGCATCGAGCTGGAGCACCGGTGGACGGCAAGTCTAGAGGCTATAGAATAGGCAAGTAACGACAGGTTTGCAGGAATTTTCTTTTTATCCCGAAAAGAAATACAATAAAGCCCTGTCGTCAACGTTCAATCATGCTTTTTACAGCCCGGCACCTATCAGTGCCCTATCCCCTACACCGTGGCCAAGTGGCTAAGCCGCTATTCGACGCCAGATGTCACTCTTTTCCCACCTCCTTTCACTTTGAACATCAGCTTGCCGTTTCAGGTATCGGCAAGCGAATCCAAAATTGAGTGGCTGCATCAGAGGGCGAGACCTCTAAACTTATTGCTTCTTGACAGGGATGGCAGCTTGAGAAGGGTCCTGGTGTATCTTCAGTATATAATCCCTCTTTGGACTGAGTTATTGTATCAGTCGTCTTATCTTCTCTTCACTTCAACTCATCTAAAGAACCCCTCCAACTCAGATACCTCTCTACCTATCAGTTACCATGAAGCTGAGTCTGACACTTGCTGGCCTTGTTGGCCTTGTTGCTGCTACACCCTTCTCAGAGCACGACAACTCCAACGATCTTCTTAGTTAGTGCATTCGTAAAACCTTTCACAAATTTGTTGCTAATTTATGCAGCTCGGGGCTATGGATGCAACTGGAAGGACCAGAACTGCTGCGCTTATCCGGAAAAGTACAAGGACACTTCATCATATAATGGAGGCGCTAAGCACTACGGAACCGGTCGTACCATCTACGTGAAGCCTGGATCAAAGACCGCGATTCATGACGCTATCAAGAAGGCCTCTCCTGGTGATCGCATCGTCGTTACAGCTGGCACCTACCCTGAGCAGGTTCTCATTGACAAGGACGGCATTCGGCTTGAGGGCCGCGGCGCCACTATCGTCCCGCCCAGCGAATTCAAGACCAACACGTGCACGGGTCTCACTAAGGACCAGGCAGGAAAAGATACGCAGTCGGGTATCTGTGTCTCTGGATACAAGGTGGAGAAGACTGAGTTCATCACCGAGCATGTGAGGGTCTCGTCTGTGAAGAAGTATGTCAAGGGTGTGTCCGTTAGTGGCTTCACTGTCCAGGGCTTCTCTGGTGTCAACGTCGCCGTTGTCGGCGCCAAGAACACCCGCGTCTCCAAGAACAAGATCCTCGATGGTGGCTCCTACGGTGCTCTCACAATTGGCTCTATAGACACTGTCTTTTCCGAGAACGAGGTGTCCTCCACCATGGGTGGCGTCATCGCTATCTGTATGGATAACAAGTCGGACGTCCTGATCAAGAAGAACAACGTGTCCAAGCACTTCATCGGCCTCTGCGTCCAGACCAACGGCGCCGTTCTCGAGTACAACACGCTGCGTGACAACTGCCTCAATATCTATGTGGACCCTGGTGTTTCGGGTGCCACGGTCGCTCACAATGACATTGGCAAGACACCACCTGCATGCGGAAACTTTGCGACTGGCATCATCCTCGACGGCGCCAGTTCCAACATTGTTCGCGACAACACCATCGTGGGACAGCGTGCGGCCAACAAGCAGGGAGCGGGAATCTCCATCTTTGACGATGAATGCAAGCCTTCTCCCGAGTTTGGCATTTCGCTGGCGTGTATTGTTCTTGGACGCCCAGCCAAGGCCGACAATAATGTCGTCATTCGAAACAAGCTCAGTGACAACGACAACGACATTGTTAACACGGCCAAGGGCAGTGGAAATATCATCAAGTGTAATACCTGCTCGAACCCGGCCAACCTCGTGGCTAAACAGTGCAAGAAGCCCTAGGAGGTGGTGGGATTGTTTGGAGGGTAGTGTGTTATAACAGACTGAATGTTGGCAAGCGAAAAGGAAGGGGGTTGGAAATGGGTTGCTATTCAGGCGATAATTGTGTGAACTTGGTGTATTAATTAATCATGATTTGAATTCTTCGAGATTCGAGACTGCCAGAGAGAAGTGTCGATTCGTGTTGGTGATATGGTGCAGTGATATGGCTTGGAGCACATCAGGCCAAGCATCGCTACCACCCTATTTCAACTGACGGCCAGTTATGCGTTGGCAATATACAGGGGTTCATTGCAAAACAAGACATGTTATTGCAAAGCCGGCCAAAGTCGGAAGATCCTAGTAAGGGGTCGCCCTCATCGAGATATTGCTGATGTGTCGCGTGCCCTGAGACTCAAAAGTAATCGAGTTAAGGTTAAGTTTCCTCAAGTGCCTTTAGACTTGATGATAAGCTTATCCACTGAATTAACTTGATATCAACCATGACCATGACAGTTGTGAGCCTAAATTACGTAGTAAGCATATCCCCTGACCAGAGGTCCATGCTATCGCCTCTCGACCAGGATTGAGCAGCTGGACACGCGGCTTCTCCACCGTATAAGATCACGATTAAATCAAACTATCATCTAAGAACCCGTCATGTCATAGCGGAGTTGATTCTGTAGCAGGTTTTCCTAAACGGCGATCATGCTAATATTCCCGTGTCATGGCCTGAAATGTCCACGCCAAGATATTTCAAGCCACAGCTATCAAGGCCAAGCCTCTACCCTGGTGTTAGCGATTGGCTATCGGCACGAATATGCCGTGCACAACAAGCCCACTCGGCATCAAACTGCCGCCCAAACCGTTGATGACGTCGAAATGTGTGGCTTGACGTAGCGAGTCTTCTGACGCTGTTGACAAAAAACATAGGGAAACCGCATGACGACATTGACGTCAATAGCAGCTGAATTGTGATGCCAGTCGCTAGTTGTAGTTATATAGAACCAGATCTTATACGAAGAGCGAAAATTAAAAAGTCAAGTACGAATCAGGCTCCTTCCCTTCATCAACTTCGGGTGTAGAGCCACACAATTCGTGGTGGCATTTCCTTCAGCCTCCTCCTTTCAACAATACCATTGCCATCATCGCTACTCTGCACCGTTGACATTACCATCACCATTATATCTTCAACATAACCAACAACATGGGTTTCTTCCGCAGAGAAAAGTCCCCTCACAGGGCTTCGCCAGGCTCCCGCCACCAGAAGCCCGTTCACGACCCCCTTCCCATGTCTCGTCGACCTTCATTCGGACAATGGCTCAAGTGTACCTGGCTCGATCTTGTCACCATGGCCTGCATGGGTGCCCTTGGTCTCGGTGTAAGTGCTTCACTTCTTCGAACCCTTCTGCCATTCTAACCACCGTCCCTAAGGTTTACTGGGCCAAACCCGCACCCTCGCGATCGTTCCCCGTCATCTTCGACAACGGCGAGATTGTCTTCCCCGAGTTCGGATACCCTCTTCGTGAGGAAATCGTCCCCATCTGGGCTGCCGCCATGTTGGCTGCTCTCGTTCCCATCTTCATCTTCCTCGTGATGCAGATCCGAATCCGCTCCTTCTGGGATGTCAACAACGCTACCATCGGTCTTCTGTACTCTCTCATCACCGCTGCCGTCTTCCAGGTCTTCATCAAGTGGCTCATCGGTGGTCTCCGTCCTCACTTCCTCGAAGTCTGCAGGCCCGACCTAAGCCGCGCTACCAACCAGGGATACAACCAGAAGGGCTTCCTCCAGCTCTACTACACCCGCGATATCTGCACTGGAGATGAGGCCGAGATCAACGACAGTCTCGAGTCTATGCCCAGTGGACACACCACTGCTGCGTTTGCTGGATTTGTCTACCTCTATCTCTACTTGAACGCCAAGCTCAAAGTCTTCTCCAACTACCACCCCTCAATGTGGAAGCTCATCGCCATCTATGCCCCTATTCTTGGAGCCTGTCTGATCGGCGGATCCCTCACCGTTGACGAGTTCCACAACTGGTACGATGTCTTTGCTGGTGCTGTTATCGGCACTGTCATGGCTTTCTCATCTTACCGCATGACCTACGCCGCTATCTGGGACTGGCGATACAACCACATTCCCCTCAACCGTGGGGCCGCTTTCAACTACACCCCTAACGGTGCTGAGCTGGGCGACGCTGTCTTTACTCACAAGGCTGGCTGGGGAACTTACGGTGGCAGTGCCATGGGCCACGGTTTGAAGAATGACGGATCTGAGCACATGCATGGTCACGGAATGCACGGCAACGGACACCACGACTCTATTCCACGACGTCCTGTTGGTGCCGGTACTCGAGGCGAGGAGATGGTTTAAGAAAGTTCGTGAAGATGTATTGTGCAAGGAGGCTGGCAATATGAGAGCTTTTGAGGCTTCCTGTATCGATTATTGTTCCACCATAACGACTGGATGAATTGGTGTACCATCAAGCTTAATAAGAATAATGCAGTTTGATTACATGTTTCAGGCCAGTCTACTTTTCGTGCATGGGTGTCCGTTGATATCTAAACGCACCACTATATTTCTCATCTCATTTTATGGCCAACTGGAATTATTTGTCCTTGTAGTTTACTGATTTAAACTTGAAATAAAACTGTTAAATTCTACATAATCATGTATTGTGTTTTGAACATTGGGCACAGTAACCGTTTATGAAAGCTGACCACCACGAGGTAGTATGTATAGCTCGTGAGTCGAACAAAAGGAAGTGAAGTCAATCCAACATACAATGATTGCATATTCACGTAATAGCCCCTATGCAGCACTGCAGCCACAAAAGCATTATCATCACACAACGGAACGTTATTTAAATGATTTTACCCTCCTAAAAAACCGTGACAGGCTGGTAGCTTAGTACACATCTACGGCAGCGACCTAGACTTGATCGACAAGAGCCAGTATGGGTCTAGTTTCGACTACTGTGATTCTTGAGAGTCACACACTCCATACCCTGACCCTCATGCTTATTTGTCCCGCGATTGCTGTGTTCAGCGCGGGCTTCCTCCTCCTACCTATCTAACTGCTGTTTCCACTCGCTCTTCTCCGTGTTGTGCTCCAGATTTTTGCCCTGCATGCTGTCTGTCTTGCCCTTCTTCTTGGCGAGCATTTCGGCATCGTCTTGGGCAAGTTCGGCGTCGATCTGGGCGCCTCGTGAGGGCTGGTTGCCATGCAGAGTGGCCTATGGGTGGACGTATTAGTACGGAGGTGTGATGTTTGTGAATAGGAGAGACCTTACAGCGAAGCCTGGCTCGTGCTTGACTCGGTCTTGGATACGCGCGTTTGTCTGAATGGCTCAGTTAGTGACATCCATTTGCATCGTGGATTGAGTACGTACGTCGCGCTCCTGGAGCTCGTTCATAATGCTGTCCTTGTTGACTATCGCTAGTCAGTACGTCGAACACTAAGTCTTTCCAATTGACCAGAACATACGATAACCCTCCGTGTTCACGCCATGAGCACGACCTTCCTCTCTCACTTGTTCTCTGCTGTAATGTTGCTGATCTCCGCCCTCGTAGGTGGAAGGATATCCGACATTTGACTGGCCTTCAGACATGATGGTAGAGCTATATTTTAGAAGTGATATCGCAGTATTTGACGTATTTGAAGCTTAGAGGAGTACTTCAGAATACGTCCTACCATGTTGATTTATATACTGTTGATCGTTCGATAGCTTCATCATGTCGGCGTCATCGAAACGCACAGCTATGATCGAGATGTCCGATCTTATGGCTACACAACAACGTCATAAAGGTAGGATATGATGCGAAGGCGCATTCCGCGGGGTAATCATGTCCATTTCTTCCTTGGCTTCTCTGCTTGTCAATTGGTATTTGAGTGACAGATGTTAATCAAGCCTGGCTAGCCTGAGAACCAAGAATGATCATCGTACGTTGCAAAAGTGACAATTTTTTACCTCATTCGAGGTGAAAATTGAAGTATGAAGACATCTTCAATCAGCTATGGGGATGTAATAATTGCCACAACACCATGGACTCGACTTGATATTTTATTTTAAACAACTGATCAAGCACGGGAGTGTATTAGACGTCAGATAAGATGACCCGTAGATTTAGATAAGATAAAGGGTTTACAGCATGCACGTGATCGTCGAATTTTCGATCGTTGAGTTCCGACTACGACAAATCACGCGTGTAGACACTGCTATACCCAATATTCATCGCCCAAAAGCGTCATTATTTTATTTATCTATACCTCTTCTAGACAATCTCAGCCGTCATGTCGGCTGTCGAAGCCCATCAACATGTCTTACCCAAGGAACTCATGGAGCTCCAGCTTGGCCAGATTGACCTCCTCATAGCCATGTATGCCTCCGACGATGCCATTTCCATGGATTCTACATCGACCAATTTGGTCGATGAGTTGAGGAGCTGGTGTGAAGCCGACACAGAATCTAGTCCCGAGTTCTCAGAGACATACATAAATATGCTCCTCAGGCTAGAAGTCTCTGAAGAGATCGATAACTCAACAAAAACCCTGCAACTCACATTGACTGTACCTCTGAAGCATAAAGGAGAAGAAATTATAACGGAGCCTCCACCTATAAAAACCAGAATACAGCAGCCTGCCTGGATGAACAGAGGGGACGTATCCCGATTAAACGCCGAACTTCCCGATGAAGACATCCTATCAGTCATCGAGCACATCAAAGAGGCCGCATCTCAGCATTTGGAAGGTTTGAAGCAAGAAGAGGCAGAAAAACACCCAAGCAAAGACGTATCAATAGTTCGTGTTTGGTTCTACTTCCCCTCAATCAGCACGAGGGCAAAACGAGACGACCTGGTAAACTACGCTCCAACGTATGGACTCACAGGCTTTCTACTAGCTGGAAAGCCAGGTATTCTTTGTTTAGAAGGAGGGTCGACGGCTATCGACGACTTTATGAAGTTCATCAAGACGGAGAGTTGGGGTGATATTCCCGCGCATCACAAAAAGGTCAGTCAAGCAATCTGAGACTTCATTTAGTGAAGGCTGACGTTGAGAACAGGTCAGCGAGCGGTATCGAGAAGAAAGGACGGATCTAAAACGTGCGTTTGGTGATATGCAGGAAATTACAGACATGATTGAGAAGAGAGGAGCTAGAGGCAACCGGGGCGATATGAAGGCCTTGGAGGCATGGCTGGTTGAGTGTGGGCTTGGTGAAGCATTTGGCAAGATCTTGATGTAGATGCAAAAGTTGAAAGCCATTTTAGATCTATGGGACTGATAATAGCCTCCTCTGTGAAAAATACATGTGCTTTCTAAACCATACAACTGCATCTGCCAAAGGATGATAATGCCAGTAAATTCTAGATACGCTCCGAGTAGATGGGATACCTCCGTAGCTCCGATGATAACCAACGCCGGCTTTGACATAAGAAAATGAGAAATAAGAACATGCAAGACGTGCAACTGAAATCATCCGTCAGACGCTCTCTGCATACGTAGCCTCCTTGGCTGGTGCCTGCTTCTTGGTGAACAGCTTATTGCCAACCTTGTCGGTAATCTGATCCGCCTTGTCACCCAAGAATGTCTTGAAGCAGCCATATACTCCCGAGACAAGCCACAATAGCGAATTGACAAGGTCAATCCAGACAGCTGTCTTCATCGGACCCGTGCTGCTGCCCTTGTACTTGTCGTCGCTGCTTCTGTGAAGAAAGATGCCGGCGAAGATTCCAAACACGACAAGCCATGCCAGGAACAGGATGAGGTCCCAAGCAAAAGCCCGGTATGTCTTGAAGAGTTTGAGCTTGCTACCAACGAGGGGGAGTGCGCCGAGGGGTGTAATGGCGACGAAGAGGATAGAAGTAACGGCTGCGAGGCCTGCGACGGTGAGGGCATAGTACCACTCTGGTGAGAAGCCGTAGTCGACCTCACTCTCGCCATCCTTTCGCACGCGATGGCCGTAGAAACCGCATGCGATTAGGGCAAAGATGAACTGAAGACCGCGACACACGAGACGCGGGACTACCTCAAATGTCTTGAGCCACGTCTTGCCCATGGTCTTGCCTGTCTCGGCACCTTGGTTGAATGCATGGTGGCCAGCTTGTCGGCCAAGCTCTTTCTTGTCTGCGGCGCGGAACTCGGAGGCGGCACCGGCGAAGCCCTTGGCGTTTTGGCCGAGCTCGATGGCTGTTTGACCGGCTTTGATAGCGGTCTCGAACTTGCTCATTTTTGACGTAGACATGATGGTAAGGTGTTGGTATTAAGTAGAGAGTGGTCGAGGCCTGAGGGTGAAGTGGTTGAGTAAAGCGAGTATTGACTGCCCAGCAGTAAAAGATTAGAGGTTTAAGTGAAAATTGAAATGAAGCGATTGAAGTCTAGTAAAGCTGAGAATGATTCAGTGCCAAATCGGTTTGACCATCACGTCTTTATAAAAATGCGGTGATGAGCATGGGCTGCTTGTTAGACGCTGACGCATTCACGCGTTTGAGAAGCCGCAGCCAATCGAGCCACAGCGTAACAATGAAACAAATCCTTTGAAGGCCTTATAAAAAGCGACCCTGCGTCTGAGAAACCGTTCATCGAGCCCCAATCGTTTGTCCTCTGGCGCCTGGTGTCAGGCGCTTAGCGAAACAGGGTCTTTGTTACGCGCCGCAAACGACAGCCAATCGAGGCCTGCACGCCCAAACACAAAGAAACGAGAGTACGAAAATAGAGCAAAATGGAACAAATGGCTACGAACACTTAGAGTGTGGCGCTTGATGATAATTTCAAAAAATAACTGGTCTCTAGACACTGGGTATGGTTGATCAGGACCAGGCGTTTGATCAAGACAAGCGCCCAGGCCGTTGAAGAATTGGCCACGTGAAGGCGATTACCCACAAAGCAACCATGTTTTACTGAACAAGCAAGTGGTTTCTTTTAGACTTCTATTGAATCGATCATTTGTCTAGTGCAGTCCTTTAGTTTACGTTCCGCACCACTTCATCCAGCGACTTGGCCGCGTATTCAACATTGTGTTCGTTGAGCCCGGCTAATGATATTCTCGACGTGTTTGCCATGTAGATGTGATAGTGATCTTAAAGTCTGTTAGTAAAAGTTTCACCACGAGAGGATTTCCATACCTTCTAACCGCTCAATCTGCGGCTTGCTGATACCCGTGTACCCAAACATGCCAGTCTGGTTGATGATATGCGACCAGTCTCCTGGCGTACCCAACCGCACCAACTCATCATACAGCTTCTTTCGCATAGACCGAATCCGCGATGACATAGTCACGAGGTCTTTATGCCATTGCTCAAGCGTCGTTGGGTTACTTAAAACTGTAGCGGCGAGTCGGGCGCCGTGGACGGGAGGATTCGAGACGGTCTGGCGCTGCGCGTTTTGGAGAAGGGAAAAGACAGTTCGCTTTGTGTCTTCGGACATGGTGACGATTGCTGTGAGACCGACGCGCTCACCGTAAAGCCCCATGTTCTTGGCAAACGACATGCAGATGGCGGCTTCAAGACCGAGGTCCTCGATGAGATATCGCACTGCCCAGGCATCTTGATCGTAAGAACCTGAGTTAAAGCCGAGATAGGCTGAGTCAATGATAGGGAAGATCCCGTTCTCTTGAATCACCGCGGCAATCTCCTTCCACTGCTCGCGCGTTGGATCGCAACCGGTTGGGTTGTGGGCGCATGCATGCAGAACAACTGCTGATCGCTTGTCAGCGGTCTTTAGTGCTTTGATGTAGCTTTCGTAGTCAAAATTCCGGTCCTTGTAGTAAGGCGCCTTGATGACGTTGAACCCAATCTCCCTGAAGAGTAACTCGTGGTTTGACCAAGTAGGATCAGTGATGATGATGTTTTCAATGCCAGAGTGAGCCTTTTTAAGGACGAGGCCGGCAAGCAGCAGAGAGCCGGTTCCGGAGATGGACTGGCAAGTAGCAATCTTGGGTATGTGAGGAAATGAAAACAACGAGTCCCCGGGAGATTATCTGACTCACTCTATTCTCTCTAAGGGCAGATGTATCATGAAATAACAGCTTGGTAGCCTCATCGCGGAAGCTCTGTAGACCTTCGATGGGCAGATACTCGTGGCCGGGGTTCACAATCAAGTTCTCAGCTTCCCTGACAGATGGCAACACCCAAGGCTTGGCATTCTCATCCCGATACGTTCCTTGACCGAGATTCACTTTCTTGGGATTCTGGTCAGCATTGAATCTCTTTGTGACCTCGAATATGGGATCAGGCGGGATGTATTGTGCGGCACCAAAAGCCGATTGTTGATGGGCGGACATTGATGATCGTGCTTGTCCCTAGCGGTTGTAGCGCGAAAGCAACAATAATGACACGAGATTGCGACAATAAAGCAGAGAACAAAAGCTACTGCAGATTGTCAAGTTGGAATTACTGTTGATACCATTTACCTTTGATACCTACTTATATAAATATACGCCGGCGTCTGCAACCGGTCGGGTACTCCTCCGATGCTGTCATCGGACGGCCATCCGACCAGCTTAGGTTCAGTATCGTCGGCGATTTGACTGATCTTGGCGCATTAACCCACCGTCAGGGGCGTTTCCGGCTCCTCCCAAGACGGCAAAGCTTGTCAATTGCTTGGCTTTTTGACCATCTCCCCTCGCGATATCATCCAACAGCCAGTCCAATGCATGAAATCCATCGATACTTTGGACGTTCTTGGCAGAAGAGCGCCAAGCCATCAAATCTTAGCGCCAGCTATTTTATAGCCTACCTGATCGAGTCCGTACGTCGTTTCTTTCTTTCTTTCCTTTGTTAAGTAAAGCCATAAGCCCGCACAACTGTAAACTAACCCGCAAAGATCCTAGTAAATCATTTCAAAGTAGTTCAAATCCCATAAGTGACAGCTGCTCCAATAAACCCAGGAAGGGTACAAGTGCGGCGGAGTGGTCCAGGTACGAACTGATAAGTATCACGGCATAGTAATATGTGGAGCACAACTGTTGGTTGTTGACACAACATGGAATGGAATGTCACCTTCCTCTTTTAAGTCTTGAAATCTTTGAGCGAGTGTACAAAAGGTACCGAGCCATTGAATCTCGGTATAACTATCTAGAGACTGAATAATGTACTAGAAGGTAGGGGAGTTGGCAGACGAGTCTTGACAACAGCACAGAACTCGCCGCATGTATATACAAATTTTGATGCTGCACATGTCAGCACAATTGTGCGTTCCCAAGTTCCATCGTATGACTCAAAGCCTTGGCACCCGCATATCACTTGGTCTGTAGCCTTCGCTAATGCAATGACAAATGCAGACCAGGGGCCGCATTCCTCCTATTAAAGATCCATGATCTGCTGTTGAGGGAGGGGAAACGACCGTCAACATCCATGCCACATTGCGCTGTTTATCATGTCAACCGCTGGAGCCATGTCTGAACCAACTGTTAACCCTGAGCCTGTCATTGCTCCCGATGAACAGGTTACTACCGCCTACATAAACTGATGGGCCAAAGTCTAACCATTGGCCCTAGGCTGGAGATGACAATGACTCTTCTCTCGGTTCCGTACGTCTACTCCAATGGCACTTGGGACTTGCACTCCGGCTAATCCGTGTGGCCAATTGCAGATTTCAGGGTCAACATCTGAAAGTGTCAGAAGCTCAATCCTGAACTATCGGCAAGAGAATGGAAGAACCTACCATCGCTACAAAGACGGAAGCAAGTCTTACAATAAATATCTACCGCCAAGGAACTGGAACTAAGCATTCCTGCAGAATATAGTATGCCCAATGATGAGCTAGAAAAAGAACGGCTTGGTATGAGATGCTTGCCCTCCAAATTGACACACTTAACTAAAAATGAACAAAAGATTTACAGCATAATTTGTTCATCTTGATGCTCGACAACAGACTAGGTTTAGCACCCCCCAGCAACCCCGATTCCAAGGCAAAGCGTGTCCTCGATATTGGTACAGGGACAGGAATCTGGGCGATTGACTACGCCGACGAACATCCTGAGTCTAAGGTTGTTGGCGTTGATCTTTCGCCGATTCAACCAAGTTTGTACGGCTTTTGCCTTGTAGAACCTTTCCCTTGTTAATATAGGCTAACGTGTGTAGCATTCCCCCTAACTTGGAGTTCTTCGTTGATGATATTGAGGAGCCGTGGACGTTTACGGAGCCGTTCGACTACATTCATAGCCGTTTCATGACTTTTGCCATCAAAAGCTGGCCGGACCTCATCAGCAATATCTACAAGTAAGTCATGCCATCCAGGAACGAGGCGTAAAAATGCACATGCTCACCGTTGAAGAAACCTCGCTCCCGGTGGTTATGCAGAGCTTATAGAGATCGACCTCTGGGCCAAGTCGGACGACGATACTTTCAAGGAAACCCACAGCCTCTGGCAGCTGACCAAGCTTCTGAGAGAAGCGTCTGAGAAAATTGGTAGACCCTTTCAGGATAACAAGAACACCAAGTGCATTTTGCGCGAAGCCGGGTTTGTGGACATCGTCGAGACGGTATTCAAGTGGCCGAGTAATCCCTGGCCAAAGGACAAGAAACACAAAGAGCTTGGACAATGGCACAATGTGAACATGAATGACTACAAGGGCCTAGAGGCACTGTCTCTTGCCGCGCTGATTAGAGTGCTTGGCTGGAGCCATGAGGAGGCCGCCGTCCTGCTGGCCAAGGTTAGGAGCGAGCTCAACAACAGGAGCATCCATGTTTACTGGCCAATGTAGGTGTATCTCTGGATCTTTTGTCTTACGCCGCTAACTTGTTCTAGATATTCGACCTACGGCAGGAGGCCGTTGGAATGAAGTAATGCTCAGTTATTTCATGAGCGGTGCAGTTAGAGAAGACATACAAAAGTCCCAATATTCTAGGTGACAAGTAGAGGCAATCGATTCAACTGAAAAGAGTAAAACGTTTCGAAGCAATCGACACATGTTTGCCCACACTATGAACAAAATCCTTGCAATACAGAAGTTTCAGAGACTATTCTATTATGGATGACCCATTCGAGGTGCCAAAGAGATGATCGCCCTGTCTGTGCCGCCAGCTGGGAACTATTATGCTGTATTGGGAAATCCATTCGATGCTAGGCAGCGGCAATGCAACTGCCGATCAAACTCAAAATATCATGACACGCGTGGTAATGGGCGCTTAGAATGAAGATTATATCGGTCGTTCTTCTTCTATCCCCTGTTGCGAGCATGGTTTGTTACTCTGACTTCAATTCGCTTTCCACGTTTCTATTGGTATTGAATGCGGTTTGAATTCATCATCTTTGAGGTCCATAGCGCTTCGTAATGCCGGAAATCCGAACCTTGCCAAATTGGTGCCGTACCTTGAAGCCACGTTGCAAGCATGGCGCAGTCACGGTGCCGAGTGCCGAGTATGAGACTTTATCGTGGTAAACAATGTTATCAATGCCCCTCGATCTTCTTCATTAGCTGTGGCTGAGCCTAGTTGTATCCAAGGATCTACAGATGGTCCCCTCAGTCTTTCCTATTAGACAATGCCGCCAATCCGCGGGTATGTCCACAGCATTGAAAATCGATGCAGATTTCGGGAATACTCCCCTGAGAGTGGCCAGCTCGAAGCTGACAAGTCCACTGCCCGCCCCGTTCTCTAATCTGACATGGTACGGTAGGGCTGACCTTGCATGTCGTCTCACGAGCCGTATTGGCCGTGTTACATCAACCTCCAGCCACATAGCTTCCCCTGGCAAGAGGCAGCTCGTTTAATTTAAATACTGAGCCTAGTCGACATGTAGGAGGGAGTCAATTTTCAGTAAACTACATCAAACTATAACCTACATCTCGTTACACATACACTATCATACAAACATGGGGATCTTCAATGACATTGAATCATCCGCCAAAAACCGAACTTGCCCTACTCATTCGCTCGTCCAAGGTAAGGCAGTACTTTACACAAGTGTATCAGCTAAAAAGCTTATCAATCCACAACAGATGCAAAAGAAAACGTCACCGGAAACCTCACTTTTCACCAGCTGAGCGTGATTATTGCTGGATCATGTTCCGCCCTAAGCATCGTCATTATGCTCATCTTCAAGCAGCTTCATGCGACACATCTTTCCAATCCTTTAGAGCAGGTCAAGTAAGTCGCTCCGAAGTTACCGGCATTTTAGCCCGTACATATTAACAGGCATCTAGGATCATGCGCATCGGCACCCTCATTACCATGTTTGCTCTTGTGTCCTTCCTCTCGGTCTGCTTTCCAAGTGCACAGGTCTACATCCACCCATGGCTTGCCGTCGTCGAAGGCTTCGCCCTCGGGTCATTCTTCCTGCTCCTCTGTGACTATGTCTCACCACACCGAGACCAGCAAGATGTCTTTTTCGCAACGAAGCGAAAGAACGGAATTAAGTGGTTCAGGGTATGACTCGCAATACCTAAACAGGTTGAGGATACTAACCCGTATCAGACCCGTCTGTTTATGATTTTCCAAATGCCCCTCGTCTCCTTCGTCGTCGCAGTTGCAACAGATATTACCCAAGCAGCTGGTATCTTCTGCCAATGGAGCAATTCGCCTCACTTCGCCAATCTCTGGCTGCGCATCATAGGGTCTATCTCACTGGGCTTTTCGGTCCTCTCGATTCTCCAATTCTATATGGTTCTCAAAGTCGACCTCGCGCGTCACCGACCATTCGCCAAACTCACTGCTTTTAAACTCGTTGTCGGCTTGACCTTTTTCCAAGAAGTGAGTTCCTCTTCAGGCTTCTCCATCAAGAGCCATAGGCTGACTGCTGTAGATTGTCTTCTGGATTCTAACCGATCACAACATCCTGGGAGTCTCGGACACTCTGACATACGCCGATGTTCATATCGGCATCCCAAACCTCCTCGTCTGCATAGAGACGATACCCTTGTCGCTCTTCTTTGTGTGGGCCTACCCTTGGAGCGTGTACAAGGATGGTGATGGCCGCGGAACCTTCTCCAAGCTAAACCAATCTGTCAAGCCTACCAACGCTTACCAGGGAGGTCCTTTTGGAGTTTATGCCTGGCTTGCCATGATTAACCCCTCCGACAACATCAAAGCCATTATTTTCGCTCTCACGCAGAGGAACGAGCCCCGCGGAAATACACTTGCTGTGGGCGGGTATGGTTCAGAGGAAGCTCTTTACTCGCATGCTTATCAGATGCCGTCACAAAACCCAAGGGACGGCTACTCCAACTCTGCTTGAGCTGGTTTCACTGTGGAGGATTGTAAGATAATTTATGGACACAATGAGATTAGCAAAAACTGGAACAGCCACATATATTTTCGCAGATTTTAGATAGCAACTACAAGCGACGGTAACGATCAACTCTGTTGAGATAAGAGAACAAACTTCAACAGTGATGTTTGAATAAACATCCTCAATATTTCCATATCCAAGTCTTGTTGTCACAGTTCAACTGATGTCGATCCAATACTAGGACCTCGCGATCTTCTCGTCAAGCTCTTGCACTCGTTTGAATAATTTCGAATCTTTGGTATAATTTCAACCAATCAGAACGTGCCGCGTTGGCTCAGTGGTAGAGCGTATCACTAGTAATGATAAGGTCCAAGGTTCGATCCCTTGACGTGGCATATCCCGACTATCTTTCGTCCATCTCAACAACTGTTGATAGATGACGAGATGGTACTTTTGTTTCAGGTAGAAACTGACAATCTTTACTTGCCGATATAAGTATTTGGTCTTTCTTTTTATACTTGGATTCTTGAGACAACGAGAAATGATGCCGCAACCCCTCACGATGACCTCTGTTCAAAACATAGCCTCGCTCAAGACTTGTTTTGATGAGATCGAGGAGACAAACGGAGGCGATGAAGATAGGGCCTGGCTGAATAAGGTATTTGACGCCAAGATTGAGCTGGTGAAGTTTGTCGCTCACTGCAGAGGACGAGGCAGAGCCACCGAATATGTGGGTTTTCTGAAGGTCTCCTTTAACTTCAGCTTTCGGTTCAAGTTCAGCGATGAAGGTCCGGACGCTATTATTCGTTTTCCGAAGCCAGGACATACAGCGACATATCTTCGAGATGAAAAGGTGGAGAATGAAGTTCAGGTCATGAAGTTTTTGGCTCAACACACCTCCATCCCCATCCCTCATATTTACAGCTGGGGCCTCACGTCCGAAAGCCCGAAACAGTTTGGACCATTCATAATCATGGAATTTGTCGAGGGAACACTTTTGTCGACGATTCTAAAACAGCCAACAACTGATGACCAGCAAGACTTGGTCTTGAATCCAGACATCGACAACGCAATACTGGACAACATCTATCGTCAGATCGCCAGCTACCTTGTTCAACTCTATCAACTCCCGTTCACTCGCGTTGGCGCCATCTCAAAAGACGGTGACACTTGGTCCGTTACCAAGAGACCCCTCACTTATAACATGAATGAGTTGGCCACTGTCGCAGGCTATGCGGATCCGCTCTTCCCAACCTCAACATTTGAGCGTGCTAGCGAGTATCTCGAGTCAGTTGCCAACGAGCATGTGGCTCATCTTCATTCACAGCGCAATCTCGTCGATAACCCAAAAATTGCACGGGCTCGCTTTTTTGCCCGCCATCGCTTTGCCCAGCTGATCCCGGACTACTGTATCAATAACGAGGGCCCATTTATACTCTTTTGCGACGATTTACGACCTTCGAACATGCTAGTTGACCCAAAGACGCTTCAAATCACCTCGATACTCGATTTCGAGTATACAAATGCTATGCCTGCACAATTCGCGTACGACCCTCCTTGGTGGCTTTTACTTTCTGGGCCAGAGACCTGGCTTGATCGCGGTTCCATACAAGAGTTCCGAGACCTTTATGAGCCTAGAATGAATCAGTTCATAGAGGCATTGGAACTGGTAGAAGTATCTTCAAACCAACCTAGTGAGCCGCGTCTCTCTACTCGGATGCGTGACTCGTGGCGGTCAGGTCGTTTCTGGTTTGACTACGCAGCCCGAAAGAGTTTCGAGCTAGACGCAGTTTATTGGGCTGCCTTACATCATGAAAAAGACAGCCTTGAGTTGCTGGATGATGAGGCGCGCGCCGAGATGGAGCCATTTGTTGAAAAGAAGGTGAAGCAGCTAGAGGCGTACAAGGAAGAGTGTACTGATCGCTTCTCCCAAGCAAGCGAGTGAAAAGATTTTGTAATACGTGCTTAAAGAAGGAGAACATGTCCTGTCCCTTATGACACAAAGGCTATAGGTAGATACAAAGAAGATTGACTTATAAACTACCCGGATAGTGCATTCCGATAATATTGCAATCTAAATACGGTATGCGTGATGCAGAGGACAGCTTCAGACTCTAGCTAAGATGGTATACCACTTGATTCCCATATACCAATCGTGATCACCGCAATTTCCCTCTCCTTTCCAGTTCGCCGAAGGTACAACTCCCGAATCTTGATCAAAAAGACACCATTTCCCTCGCCTAGCCTCGCACGTCACCCCTCGAGCTTCTAAACCATGCATGAGCCAACCAGCTGGGGTATCCATAGATGGTTGACCACGAACATTGGACTTTGTGACAAAGCCATAGAGATACACCTGTCTCAATCTGGGCAAACTGATTCCATCGATGAGAAAGCCCTCGAGCATTTCCACAAGCGCCCTGTTGCCGGCGCCGGATGCACCACTGTTTAAGAATTCCTCTTGCGAAAATCCTTCGTTTTCTTCCACTCCCGCTCCAGGTCTCTGCTCCAGCACTAATGTCTCAAGTGTTTGGCTCGAGTGCAACATGATCTTTTTACATGTATCCAGGGCGGCCTGTTCAGCACAAGTTGACCACGAGTTGCGCTGACCAAAGTAATCATCGCGGCTATTGCATGGCTGACATAGATATAAGTGCTTCAGCACTGGGAATGACACCGGGTTCCCAGGGAAGAAGTTGCCAAGTGGCCGTGGAATGACACCTCCATCATAGTCTTGGTTTGTCTCCACATCGATGCTAAAGGTTTTGGCTATAGGTCGGTCAAGCATGCCGAGCTCTAACCACTCGAGGCTTGTACCCGATTGGAGAACATATGTTGCAACAGGTTGTGGAATATAGCCAGACAACTTCGCGAAGCGGAGTTGAGTTAACGGAGCGGCTCGAATGTCAGGGAGGGTGCTTTCGTTCCAGTCAAAGGCTTCAGGTCTGCCGTGTAGCTCCAACGTCTCCAGGTTGCTAAAGTAAGGTAAGAGATTCCAGACAGGACAGGCCACCTCATTCTTATCTGGTTTCCAGCTTGGCTCTATCACCGTACAGAGGTTTTTAACTCGCCCAGCAAGTTCCCTCAGCCGCTTTTCATCACTGGAATGAAGCTGCAGCAGCATATGAAACAATTTCATTGCCCTTACTCCCAAGCTGGATTCGTGGTCTCGTCGCTTTGAGCTGTGGTAAAAGCGTTTAGCAGGCCTAAAAGGTGGCGGGTCACTTAGTTCTGCGCTGGACTCGTGATAGCCTTGTTCGTGAAGCTCAATGTCCTTCCACAGGCAGTATCCTGCTATGTTGCTGATACGCCTGCAGGTGTAGCTTAGCTGGCATAATTCTTGAGGAGAGCTGTCACGAATTATTTCGAGTAAGACTTCGCAGGGTAATGAATCGAGGGACGCCATGGTAAGAACAGACTGTATCAATTTGAGAGGTTGTACGTGAAAGGACGATGAAAGAAAGCAAAAGTTCATTGCGAAGCCAGGGAAAAGAGTCGGGAGGAATGTGTTCTCAGCCATGAAGCTTGGCTAAACACGTCAACGGCTTACATTGCTGACCACCATCTAAGCTAGCCAAGATCATATATTTGGCTGCCCCAAACAGTCGACCTGTATGATTTACGTTGTATTAGGTAGTGTATTGGCCTAGGGCATTTAATTTAATCTTATTGGAGCCTTGCTAGACGCCGGAGCTTCGCTATTATATGCATGTGCCCTTATGAGACCTTCACAGCTATTATTTGGACGCCAGCATTATGGTTCTAGTTTTCAGAACTTTCCTATTACTGCCTCAAATAATAAGCTTCCTGATGCAGAGAGTGTAAATCTGGATATTGATGAATAGCTGTGAGTAGGAAAGCAAAGCAAGCTTAGTGTGAGGTATGATCTGTTGGTATTCGGGAAGGACAGGACCTAAATGTAACATGTATAATATTCTAAGGTATCCAGAGAAAATGGTTCTAAGGAATCCTCCTCTCTTGTCTTTTGGAATCTTAAAAACCCTCCCAGGTGCTTTTCACGGCACCCCAGTACCTGGCATCATCTTTCCTGGCATGCGCGACATGGGGCGATCCATCGAACTTCTCCATCCGGACATCAAATCCAAGTTCCTTCGCCTCAGCTGCTCGAGCTTTAACAGTTCCATAGCCAACTAGCGCATCCGTCTCAC
The DNA here is from genome assembly GCA_013623665.1 of Fusarium sublunatum. Classification (NCBI taxonomy): domain Eukaryota; kingdom Fungi; phylum Ascomycota; class Sordariomycetes; order Hypocreales; family Nectriaceae; genus Fusarium; species Fusarium sublunatum. Next base: position 127,971 of record JABFFF010000003.1, read on the forward strand.
TGTAGATGTATGTACGTCGCAGCTCCCGTTCCTTCTTACCCTCTGCTTCATTGTGTGTCTTTCCCCAGTAGGTCAGCCAGTCATTGGTGATCCCAAGCCATACTAGAGCCTGCCAGCCAATAGCGACAAGATATATGAATGGGGACATGATCAGACGCTGGAATGTCGAAAAGCCAACTGTAAAGAAAGCGACTACACCGCCGATGGTCTGAGCACCTGGTGCTGAGTCGAAGACCGTAATGTGGTATGGGAGGTAGGGATCATCGCCCTCTCGTGCAGCAGAGGCATACTGATCGTACAAGGCTGAGATGGATGATGATCCACCGTTAGAGAAGATATGGATCAGAACGTCGGGGTTGGAGGATGGCGAAAGTGCTTCAGGGAATATGGCCCGGATGACTGGTACCGCAGGCTGCACAGCCTTTGCAAGAGTGGCGGTATTGAATATAGTCTTGTTGGTACTCTTGATGAGCAGAATCTGAGACGTTGGATATAACTCTCTATACCTGTTGACATATTTGGCGATGTGGCTGTCAAGAGCATTGGTCCAGCTCGCGACAATGACGAGCTTCGGAGGCACCGGGACGCCGAGGGTATCCCCGGCCGTCTCGGTTGAAGCGGGGCGGTAAAGATAGACCTCAGCCGACAGCTTCTCCATGTAGGAGAGGGGCTTGTCTTTGGCTGAATGCGAAATGGTAGACATAGTTGAGTCAATGTAGAATATGGTTTTTTTCCGTCGGAGTTTAAGGGCGAGGATTGGCGTTGGAGGAATTGCTTATATCCACACACAAGACCACGTGGTGTAATCAAGTAAGCGATCCATCCCATAGTTTTATGGACGTTGGGCTTACAAAATCACAACTGTGCTTACACCCTTGGCAAATCTGACTATGAGACAATCAAAAGCACCATATATGCGACTCTGTGACGTACATTTGGTCAGATTAGATCATTTCTACTATAGGACCGTGGCACAGAAGCCCATAAACTTGGCCATCATGATCTAAAGGAGAGAGTTAAGCAATAGCTGCGTCCTTGACCCCATACATGTTTCAAAGATAGCCTGGATATAGGCCCATATCAAATTACACATGGGTCCTTTTTCTTTCAAAGAAGAGGTAGAATGGTGGGCCAGCTCGCGATCCTAAGCGTTGATCTCAGGACCTTCAGCTTAGCGGGTCCGATCCGAGTGATAGCTCATTCTCGTCTTCCTCTCAACGGTTTCAAGAGAGGATTCGGGATCTCATAATTGGTTCACTCATCCAAGTACAGGTTGCATAAGCTGATTGCGGCGGCGATGGGGTGTTCTGGCAACTTCTACCGCCGATGGACCCAATAGCACCCTTTAGAGACATGCTAAAGACCTTATTGCCTTATCTCTGTTGGTTGTGCCGAATGCATGCTTTTATATATGTAAGGTATTTCTTGCATGCCCACAGGGCAGCCTTATTCTTCATTTTCGTTGAGAATATCACATTGTCATCATGGCCGAACCTCATCAAACCATGAAAGACCCTGAGGCCACTGGAAGCTCAGACGGAAACAATATCGAAGAGATGTCAACCCATAATGACTCTGTGATACTGGAATCCACTCAGAATCTAGACTGGGATGGCCCAGATGATACAGAGAACCCTATGAACTGGCCAATATGGAAGAAGGTCATTCACAGTGCTGTACCAGCGGTCTATACGTTCGGTCTGTATGTTACACGCTAGCCTTGGTGAATTCCTTCGGGGTTTTAATCGTCGCTAATAGCTACCCAGGACCACCGGAGTCTCTACCCTTGTCGCCGGTCTACCAGACATCATGGTCCAGTTCGACAAGACTAGAAATGAAGCTCTCCTCGCCGTCACCATGTACATCGTCGGCTTCGTGCTTGGGCCTTGTATCGCTGCCCCCATCTCAGACCGTTACGGACGTCGTATAGTATATCAGGTTAACATCATTATACTTATTGTATGCAATGCGATTGCCGCAGCGTCAGATAACTTTACCGTATTTGTCGTATTTAGATTCCTAGCATCTTTTGGGGGCTTGGGAGTCATGGCAGTTGGCGTAGGAACCCTTGTAGATATGTGTCTGCCAGCTGATGTCGGGCGTGTAGGCGTCGCATATCTTCTGGCTCTTTTCCTCGGTCTCAGCATGGGCTCTCTCATTGGGGCATATGTGATTGAGCAATACCATGATTGGAAGTGGGGGATTTGGGTTGTCCTTTGCTTTCTGGCTCCCGTTGTTATAACTATATTCTTTACTTTGGAGACATTTAAGACACGGATACATTACTTACGTGTGAAGAAGCGTGGCTATTAACTGAGAGGAGAGGGTCGTGTCAAGGAACTGAAGAGGTTTGGCTTGACAATGATTAGACCTTGGCATATGTGTATCTTCGAGGTTAGTGTATCAGCTTGCTGTCTGTCTTGGCGAGGACTAATGATACCATCCAGCCCGTCTCCCTTTGCCTCGGCCTTTACAGTGTATTTTCGTTTGCCATGATGTTTTCCTTCTTTGGGTCATATTCTTACGTTTGCTCGACCGTGTACAAGTTTAATGCCCGCGAAACAGGTCTTTGCTACATTGGACTTATTGTTGGTAAGACTACTCTCTCATTGGATCTCTTATTTCTGTGCTCATGGAATTGACTAGGCATTCTCCTTGGTCTCATGACGTTTGCCTTCTTTGATGTAAGAAAGTACCAAAAAGAAGCAGTTAGAACGAGAGACAAGGTCGCGCCAGAGGTTCGCTTATACGCTGCTTTGTTTGGAAGTCTACTAATGCCTATTGGATTCTTCGTAAGTCTCACGCCCAGTTGAGCTATCATACACAGGCTAACTCAATGCAGTGGTATGCGTGGGCACCCCGTGAGTCTGTACACTGGGTAGTCCCTGTCCTCGCCGGAGTCCCTTTTGCATGGGGAACAATGGCGAGCTTTCTGTCATGCTTGGCTTACCTAGTCAGTGCGTTCACCCCGGAGGACCTCACATCAGCTGTTGCTGCCAATGGCATTATTCGTTTCTCACTCGGGGCGGCCTCTCCGAATTTCACTATTCAAGAGTACCAGGAACTGGATATCCAATGGGCTGGAACCTTGTTTGCGTTTATTAGCGTCGCCTTTATCCCCGTACCCTGGCTGTTCTTTTGGAAGGGCAGACAACTCCGGGGGAGGAGTAGCTACAACCTTAGCTCTCACTAGTGATGTACGCGACGGGAAAGGGTATTGAAGGGTCCAGGGTATGGGCAGTAAGTGAGATTAGCTGTCTGCGTAGGATGTTTCAGGATATGATAGATCAATATCACATACACCGTTACTTGGTCCAAGCGCTGGCAGAGTCGCAGCATCGTCCATGCACGAGTACCGATTACGCGGTTGCTGGGTAGCATCAATCCATGCTTAAGGACGGTAGAGTTCGCGTGCCTGACCCAAGTGCCCAGCACCTTAACTGTATCTGCACTTTGATCCGAGGCTATCAAGGCAAGGTCATGGAGAGGATATACGCTACGTAGGCCTAGACCTGGTGCATTTTGAGGTGCAACAGGTCAGCCACATGGCAGAGTATCATGGAATCTGATCACCTCGGGCCCCAACCAGCCGAGAAGTGACTTTATTGCTCCTATCACAGCCCCGATTCTCCAAAGCTGATGGATGCTGCCCCCGCATCGTCCCCGGGCCAAGCATCCACATCCAGATCCTGGCTCGACTACCGACGGACCCAGAAACCGTTGCGATGATCTTGGAGCTGCAATTGGTGCGCGTCCATCCAAGCCTAGCAGTGTCCAATTCGCGCTCCAATCATCCCCCAGCTTCCCCAGATAATGGGCCCCAGACTATGCGCGTCCAAGTGCCAAAGTAGTGACATGATGAGAAATGCGTTCGCGGCTCGTGACGAAATGACATGGTATGATTACGAGGGAATGGGGTATATAAACAGTCTCCCGTGGCCGCTCTCTGTGAATGCAACACTGGCTTCGCTTCAGCACTGCAATTGTCAATCTCATCATGCGCTTCGCTGCCATTGTCTCCCTCTTGCTGCCCCTCGCGGCAGCAAACCCCGCCAAGCCCCAGAAGGGCGATACCTTCAGCAACAAGCTGATCTTCGACCCTCCCTCCAACTACAGAGACCCTCAGACCCTCTACGCTCGTTCCGTCGAGCTGTCTGATGGTACTCTTCTGGGCACCTGGGAGAACTACTCCCCCGAGCCTCCCAATGTCTACTTCCCCATTGTCCAGAGCAAGGACAAGGGAAAGACCTGGAAGGAGATCTCCAAGGTCCGCGACACCCAGAACAACTGGGGTCTGCGATACCAGCCCTTCCTTTACGAGCTTCCCCAGAAGATTGGAAAGTGGCCCAAGGGCACTGTTCTCATCTCTGGCAGCAGCATTCCTTCCGACCTGAGCCAGACTCTCATTGAGGTCTACGCCAGTCGCGACAAGGGTCGCTCTTGGGAGTTCGTCAGCCATGTTGCTCTTGGCGGCGAGGCTCTTCCCAATCCCGGTCTCACTCCGGTCTGGGAGCCTTTCCTGATGTATGTTAACCCAAGATATTCTCCTAACATCAGCAGCTAACCACCAACAGGACCTACCAGAACAAGCTCATCATCTACTACGCCGACCAGCGCGACAACGCCACCCACTCCCAGAAGCTCACCCACCAGACCACCACCGACCTCCGCAAGTGGTCCAAGGTTGTCGATGACGCCAAGTACCCCGAGTACTTCGACCGCCCCGGCATGCCCACCGTCGCCAAGCTGCCCAACGGCGAGTACATCTACGTCTACGAGTACGGCCACGAGCCCGGTGGTGGTGCCCCCGCTGGCAACTACTGGTTCCCCGTCTACTACAAGCTCTCCAAGAACCCTGAGAAGTTCCTCGACAAGAAGGACCACCAGGTCATTGGTAACAAGGGTGGCAAGCCTGCTGGCTCTCCCTATGTCATCTGGACCCCCTACGGTGGAAAGAACGGTACCATTGTTGTCAGCAGCGGTACTCTCGGTGAGATCTTCACCAACCAGGCTCTTGGTGACCCCAGCGCCTGGAAGGAGTGGAAGACTCCCCAGCCTGTTGCCTACACCCGATCTCTCCTCACCTTTAAGCGTGACCCCGATCTGCTTATGATCATGGGTGCTGGTATTCTGCCCCCTGCTGGTGGCAACAACACTGTCACCAACAGTGTTGTTCGTCTGTCCCAGATCATGAAGCAGTAAGGGAGTGGCCATATGCTCATGTCCTGAGAATTGTACAACTTTGGTATAATAGCACAACTGTACATAGTAGTTACTTATATAATCTGAAAGCCTATGGGCTAAATGTGACGACGAACAAACCGTATAAAACATGAATGTGACGTGTGTATACAGTTAACTGCCTACACTTTGGCTAAGTGTTACTTGAAATCAAGTATGTTTATTTTTCTTTTTTCTTAGTACAGGAACTTTACCTCGTGGTTTAACCCATCCAATAATAACGATCAGAGGTCCTTGAACCGTGTAGGCAAAGAAAAAGGCTCCGAGCGCAGTATCTGCTTATAATTTCAACATGTTCATTGTGGTCGAGTTGGTTACTTTGGATAGAAGGGATCTGAAAGAAAAGGAAGAAGACTGTTTGGCTCGAACTCATGAATGCCTCGAATTTGACTTTGGCATAACCGAGAAGCTCGCTTATTAACTTTGCAATGAATTACTGTCACTCAAATCGTATTTAATATTTATAACTATATTTACCTTCTACCCTTTTTATTAAACCCTCCATAGGTAGGTATCACATAGTTCTCAAGCAGCAAACAAAAATTTCAACTAAACGTCTCAAAGACCATTCTTGCCCGAAATGGATCTCCTAGGTGAGACCGAGACGATGGCACAAGCCGCGTCGTTGATTAACGAGGATGAAGTCGATGTATCAACAATCAGCCGGTAGCAGAAGCTCTTTTGATACTCAGTCTCAGACGCTAGCGAGGAAGCCAAGGAGCACCACACCAACACAACCTAAAATCACCGTCACTCACGACCACTGGTCTATAGTTGAAGATCGAATGAAGGCGGAAGGGTTTGATCGAGAGGCCTACGAACACTCCTGTAATATCAAGAAGAACAATGTAGGCCGGACACAGGAGATGACCATGAAGCAAAAGCGGAAGCTTCAATTTTCAGTCTTCTTGGTAAAAGTAGAGGGGCCACTGAATAGCGTAGCAGCTATCCTTCAAGTAGCCAGCATGCCTTCTCTCGCTGGAGGTGTCATCACGGCAACAGGTTCCTCTGGTGGACTTAGCTCTTTCTTCGAAATCAGCGGCCTGGACAAACTTGCTATTGAGACTACCTGAAGGCTGCAGGCACTTATTCCCACTTTTCAACTACTTTTATCAGATGCTTGTAAGCACCGAGAGCCTCTCGCCTTGCTCTTTATACCCAACTTTTGGTGTGGATTCGACTCTGCCTCACCATCGCCTTCAACACTCGGGGCAGACTCCACGGCCATCGCAAAGTGGTTATCCAGAGTAGTATTTTTTCTATAGCACTGTAGCTGATCGTAGTATTATCACCAAGATGTTGGGCTTTCAACCGACCTACCGCAATTCCAAGATCCGAGGGGACATCAAAAGCTTGGGGCCAGTATAAGGCACTGGTGGACGATCTGGAAGGTATTGGTGTGCTCCATGGCAAGTCACTCCTAGTTGAGTTTGGAGATCAAGAAGAAGCCTTACGGGCCTATGAGACTGATGCATACGAAGTTGTCCGGTGCCACATCGAGATGGAAGGTGACCAGTCTATGGATGGTTTGACCTTTCGATTTATCGAGGAAACTATAGACTAGAAAATATATACAGGGCCCGTCAAGGGAGTGAGAAAAGCAATAGGCAATTGACATGAGTCATTGTACAAGAATCCTCCTCATAAACAGTAAACAGATACTTAGGTCTAGGGCTTATAATCCTCCAGAGCATCTCTAGCCAGGGCAAGGTTCTGGATCACCGCCAATCCATACTGAGCAACATCGTTGGTCGAAATCCATGGCGCTTCCTTGCCAGGAATCAAGCCCTCATGGTCGGGAATAGGCGTCGTGGCAAAAGTGGCATTAGGAGCCTTGAAGCCATCAGTGTTAAAGAAATCGTGCCAAGCGCGGTCAGCAATGGATTCGTTCTTGAGCTGGTTCGCAGCATAGGCTGTCAAGCGTGAGTGGCCTTGGTACAAGTTGAGCCTTGTGAATGCAACGCCATATTTGGCCCTCTGCTCGGCTGCAGTGGCGTTGTAGTAGTAGCAGTAGTCGAGCCAGGCCTGCTTGAAACCCTTGGGCAGATCGTCTCCGTAGTACTCGATCAGCTCTGAAACAACCTCGGGCAGACCAAAAACGGCATTCAGATGAGAAACAGCGACAATGCCCTTGTTATCAGGGTCGGCAGGAGGTGGGCCGAGAGTCCAGTTCTGGAGACTGTAGAGAGCATTACCGGTGACGAAGCCATACTTGAGGTCGGCAATGCCCTTGGCGGTGCTGAGGAGCTTGGTCTTGGACTCTTCCCATCGGGGACCGCGTCTCTCCCAGTCAATGAGCCATCCTCCCGCGAGAGCACCCCAATCGGTTCCCAGACCGAAAGCAACAGTGGCGTTGGGAGAGGGCTTCCATCCATCGGTTCGCACCTTTCGCTGAGGATCAAGAACACCATACGTCTTGTCGGTGTCAAGCAACTCCTCAAAGAGCTCGCCGATACGCTCGTCACCACCGGAAAGGTAGTAGAAGTACTTGCGGTACTGAGGCTGCGAGATACGCGCCTGCTTGGCGCTGTCACCAAAGTGCTGCACGCCGTGTCGAGTTCCCAGACCCTTCCAGTTGCCTAGATGGTAGACGTCGACCTCTCCGGTGTGGCGGGTAAGAGCTTCGGCGAAGCGGTAAACGTCCTCGCGGCCAGTGCGCAGGAAGTACTGCCAGAAGAACAGATCAGGGGAGAGCTCAGAGTTGTCCCACGCGTAACCACCAACGTCGTATCGCCATTCGTGACGATCAGGGTCATATGTATGCATGAAGTCACCGTAGTCGAGGAATCCATACCATCGGCGGTGCTCAACCTCGTACTGGTAGAACTTGTTGAGGAAGTCGAGGTGCTCTTCCAGTGTCTTGGAGGCTTCAGTCGATGTGTCAACTGGAGCCCAGTACGTGCCAAGGGCCTTGGTCTGTCTCACGTACTCTCCCTCGGGGATAAGAACTGGAGGGTTGTTGATCTGAGCAACGTGGTTGGCCAGCGTCTCCTGTGAAGGGGTCTTGTCGAACGCAATCAGGTACAGCTCACTCGTTCGGGCGATTCCGTAGGGAGTGTCGAAGCCATCCTCCCAGTCTTCGTAGGTAATCTCCAGAGCGTCCAGCTGGTCTGTGTAGTTCTTCTGGCCAAGGCCGTCGTGGTAGGGACGGAGATCAAGGGGCTCGGCAGATGGGCTGTAGAGCCAAAGAGTGATGCTTCCAACGTCGGATGCAGCGGATGAAATGTCAAAGCCAGTTGGAAATCTCTTCCAGAAATCACGAAGACCAACAGCCAGACCTCCCTGCGTAGCACCGCCGAGGTATGCAAGACCCTCAGCGCGAGTACCACCAGGAATGGTTACCCAACTCTGTCCAGCCTTGGTCCTCTTCTTGAGGGTGAACCCATCTGAAGAAAGCTGGTTCAAGCTGTAGTCGTTCCAAGCGGGGATCCAGTGCAGTCGGCTGGAGACACGGGTATCCCAGGTCGAGATGTCAGGCAGCTCCTTGCCGTCAAACTGATCAGCTCGGACATTCGCGCCAGGGTCTCTTCGCAGTCCAGTGATGCCCTGAACAGCTTCGCTCAGAAGACCACCATCAACACCAGCGATTCTGACGTGGCGGTTATAAAGCTCCTCTCCCTCAAGCGGAACATCGAAGCGAAGACCAACGCCGGAGATGAAATCCTTGGAAGCATCTCCGTCAAAGACCAAGCTGTGAATGATCTTGATGGACTCCGAGTTAGAGTAGAGGTAAAATCTAAGCACAAAGGGCAGCCAAGAGTCGTGGCCAGACTTATCGGCAGCCTGATGGTTTCCTCGGACGGTGACGAGCGCTCGTGCTGAGCTCTGCTCACTCACAGTGACGTTGTCGATGTGACTCTGGAAGCGAAGAGTCTTGAAGGCCTCAGCATCATCATCAGAGGGATGAGAGACTTCAGACTGCGAGTGAAGGACAAGCTTTCCGTTCTGGGCAACACGCTTCCCGTTGGTCTGAATCTCCTTGACGATAATCGAGCCCGACTTGGGGAAGACGGCAGTAGCCTTTCCAGTGTCGACTTTGATCTCGCCCGAGCTCTGAGTAACCGAGATACCGGTTCCATTCTTCCCAACACCAGCAGACACAGTGGAGTTGATGGATCCGTTTGAAGTGATGGCCTTGACGACGTATTCATCCAGCACATTCTCCGATGCCGCAATTGCGTGACCAGTCCACTTTACCGAGCCATCGGCCCAGTATCCAGTGACCCACGACTGCAGAGCGACATTCTGGCCCGATCCTCCAGAGGCGGTGAACTTGGTGTTTTCGGGGAAGTGCTTGGACTGAGGCCAGGGGACACCAAAGGTGGTTCCCGGGATAGAGGAGGGTATATCGCCGAGCCAGTGGACTTTGGCCGAAGAAGACGACGAGTTGCTAGGAGCCGCGACGACGGCTTGGCCTAGAAAGGCTGCAAGCAGAAAGGACTGGACGGCTTGTCGCAGCATTATGCAACGACTGCCAGAAAAATAGATGATTAAGAGAAGATGATATTCCTCGGAATTGAGGACTGTTCTTCCAGCGGTTCTCTCGTGGTCTTATATGCAGCACGTCAAGACCTTGACGCCATAGAGGAACCGAATGAGAAGATGTGTGTAATTTCGGGATTTATACCCTGTTCAGTCTATCACGAAAGCAGGTCCCAGATGGCGACGTTCCTCCGCTGCAGCTCGGACATCGGTCCAAAAGACCCCGAAAAAGGCCAATATCCCCCTAAGGGGAGGATAGAGTTCGGAAGCTCGCTTGAGGTCATAGCATGGTCACAAGTTCTGAGAGGAATTGGAGGCCAAGAAAATTACAGTATGAAGATCCCTGCCCAAAGAGATAGTGTAATTTCCTTTGTGTCTGTAGTACCGGGTTCCCCGCATCCAAGAGCTCCCTATCAACAGGCGGAAGAACGGAATGGCAATGAGGGGTTCTTCTGGAGCATGGAAAGCGAAAGCATGGGTGGCATTGGGGGTTGCGTCTTGGGGGATTGGCGGAAGTGTTGGAGTCTATCACCGTGGTAATTCTATCTAGCTTGGCTCCAATGCTTGGCTGTTGGCGGTTTATGCGTCTTGAATATTCAATAAAACTGTATACTGACGCGAATTTTTCGACTTGGTTTGTTATCGCGAAGATGCATGTGAAGAGTCATCTAACTACTGCGTGATTACAAGTGCATCTGACAGATTGCTCAACATCAACCTCCACCTGGTGTGGCTCTATTCTAGTTGCCACGGGTACCTTTCAACGACACGCCTCGTTATTCCAACCTTACATATAGACCCTCGGTCCCTGCTATCCTCTCACGAATCTATCCGACGTATATCTCGCCCATACTGGGGTGATTGAGATACTGGTCTGGCATCTTGCATCATAAAGAGAATTTCATTCTTCCAGTTTACTGACTACTCGTACAGTCACGCGATATGTTGTTGTCGCGCTCTCTATTTCACCAAAAGGCTATGCTAACATCTTCGTTCCATATTACGTGGACATGCTCAGCCTCAGTTCCATATCTCATCTGATGCGAAGGATCAAAGGCACGTGATATAGTATCTCGCTACTCCGACTACGCGTACACTCGGCAAAGATAATCTCATGAAACAAGCATACAACATGTGTTCCTCAAATGGACGCACCTCGCCTATGCCGTTGCTAAAAACATGCCAAACATGTTATCACTTAAAGATTCGCTGCGAGAAAACTCAAGACTCCGATATCTGCGATCGCTGCTTGCGCCTTGGCAAGACATGCATCTTCAACCAAGCCCGTCGTCGCCGAAACGTCAGCCAACAACGGTGAGTTACATTGCACTTATGTGATTTTAATGACTGATGAAGTAAATAAAGAGGTACGTTGAAAGCGCACCCACAGTCGGAAAGACCTTCTACTTCACCATCAAGCCCACAGCTTTCGGGTGCAACGAGGACCGGAGATATCTTCAACAAGGATGCGTCATGCGATCCCTTCGACCGCGGCATTCTACCTTTCGAAACTGGAAAAGCGCTCCTGGAATATTTCAGAACCAGGATGACGCCATATTTTCCTTTTGTAATCTTTCCAACAGATGTCTCGGTTGAGGTGTTGATCTCGGAGCACCCCTGCGCTTGCTTGGCTGCACTTGCAGCTGCCTCTCACGCAGATGTGGCAATGCAGAAATTGCTTGGCAGTTTGTTCAACCAGCTTATTGCATTGAAGATGGTAGAAGGAAGATTTAATTATTTGGATCTACTGCAAGGGCTGCTCATCCATCTAGCATGGTACCTCATACCCCAGACTTACTCTCGTATTCATTGGCTAAAATGTTGTAGGGCACATTATCAACCACGACCAAAGAGATATACACAGCATCTGCATCTTGTCACAAGTATTGTCAGCGATCTGCGGCTGGACAGACCTCGAAGACAGAAGCTATGGAGCGTTGAGGGTGGCAAGGACAGAAACGAACCAGAATGGGGATCTAACGAAATGCGAGCCCTGGCTGGCACATACTACTTGTCGTCTACGTAAGTGAAACACAGCCTTTGTAGGACGTCTGTTCACATCACCAAAGGTCTTCCATAGTTCTACAAAAATCACGTCAGGTCTTTAATACGGCCTACATTTCGAATTGCTGCGATCATCTCGCCCTGCTAAACGAATGTCCTACCGATAAATACCTGCCTTTTATAGCACAGGTGCAGACCCTTGTTGAAAAAGTCGAAGATCTCGTGTGCAAAACATCTTTTAACAAAAATGGTTTGCAATTCTTTGCTGAGATACAAGAGATTGCCCAGAAGTGTATGGAATTCAAATCAACCCTGCCATTCCCTCTAAGTGAAAGCCGTGAGTATCTTAGCTATTACATGGAAAGCTATAATTAACACAAAGTGGTTTTTCGCGCCTCTACTCTTACATATACACATGCTCGAGCTTCTTCTGAGCCAGTCCTCACCGCGTGGAACGTTATTCGGCCTCGACAATTTCCAAGACAACATCCAAGACCAAGCTTCGCTTGTGGACTGGTTGTCCGCTAGCATGTCTGCCGCTCGCTCCCTCATCAGTGTGACGCTCATCATGCCCCAAGGCGAAGAGGTAGCAATGTCCAATATGGGCTGGACCATGATGCATTGTGGGCTAAATATGGCGGTCCGTCTAGATCTTATAGCCGCGCGAGGCAGCGTCGCAGGGTCTACGCAGCACCTTCGTCGGTTTCTGGATATGCCACATACGCTTCGTCAGATTGTTCTCAGATTTTAAGTAACTTCAGGTCCAGATGCGCCCGCTGAGCACCCGTTCAATGGACTTGCTAAGCGGATTTGCCGTCTCGAGGAATGGTATCTCGCTCAGGTTGAACGGCAGGCGGCTGAACCGTCATCATCGATTAGTCTGTCGACCAACCAACCCACAATAACAATAAGCTCGGATAACACGAATATGTCGGTCGGAGCTTCGGTGACCTATCAGGGCACTGCGTCGTGGGCCGGCTCGGATTGGTACCAGGGTCTGGATATGGACATGGGCATGGGCACATTTCTGTTTGCAGATCCCATTGAGCTTCCAGGCAATTTCGGATACAGCAATTAATTTTATGGTTTCTTAGAATGGTCTAGATAGGGATCAGGCATAGAATGTGACTTTACAACGCTCAGTGTTGTTAAATCCGGCTCGGATCCGGATATTGGTACGGACTAACACGGACTAAGCCCTGCACCATGAGTGAGCCGGACCATGATACGGAGGAAAGGCCTCGGCGGTGTATACTGCTTGCTAAGTATTATTTGGCATGAAAACTATTGTTACTTTGAAGGATCCATCATCTGCCTGGTACTCCCACAGCTAAGCCTCACCAACTTCAGAATGCTCCGTACAAGTGGCGGAGCACAAGCCATGGAGCGCTCAACAATCAAGCAGTTTTCACCTCCAAAATATATTAAGACGATCGTTTCACCAGAGACTGACTATCTTCTACATCTCATCCTCCTCCATTTCTTCTGAACGTCTCTTTCCATTTCACTATACGCTTTCCACCGCCTATCATGCGCTCATTTCTTGCTTTCTCGCTCCTGGGCATCTTGCCCTCAGCAGTGTCTGCCCAAGATAACTATATGAACAACGATATTCCTTTCTTAGCATGTCCATTGATTGGTGAATACTATCCTGCACCCACAATCGACAAGTCCTCAGACACATTCAAGGAGCTGATCGCCCAGTTCACGAAAACCTTCGACGACCTTGTGCAGAATGGTGGCAGCGATGACTATGGTGCTATCATGCCCAGCACTACATCTTTCTCTATTGTTTTCTTTGGTGGCTCCAAAGCTCTACGTGATGATCCCATCTTTTTCGAGTACCATTATACCTCTCCCGAGGATCAGGCATCCAACGCCAACATCACGGCGAGCACCAAATTTCCAGTAGGTGACTTGAGCATGGTACTTACCGCATATGCCTGGTTGGTCAAAATGGGTGAGCAATGGAAAACCCCCATCACTGAGTATTTGCCTGAGCTCGCCGATATCAAAGGCCCGCTTACGGTGCCGTGGAAGGACGTCACGATTGGTGCACTGGCAGGTCAGATGTCTGGACTCAGCAGAGAATGTGAGTTACTGTTGCATTGAGACTGGCGCGACTCGTACTGAAAATGAATTAGCTGGAGCTTGTGCCGTTGGTGAGCATTGTGACTGGAGAGGTGAGCCCTAACACAGATCCTCAGATGGGTTTACAGACGTGGAAATCTAACTGTTTACAGCTTTCGCAGAGGCATTTCTTGAAAGGCCTCCCTATTTCCTGCCCGACACCACTCCTGTTGTTTCGTACGCCGCGTTCCAGCTGCTAGCCTTTGCCATGCAGCGGAGCCATGGTTACAGTAATAATGATGAAGGCTGGGCTTCCGTCCTTGAGGACGCCCTCCTAAAACCTCTCAACATGACATCCAGTAGTATCTTGTGCCCTGAGGATAAGGACATCTTTGCAGTTGATAGCCTCAATCTCTCACAGATTGGGGAGCCGGGGTAAGTCCAGTCTCTAGGTTCGACAGCATTCCATCTAATACATCACAGTGCACTCTCTTTTGTCAGCTCAGGCAAAGACCTCGCCCGCGTCGGCCACTCCATTCTCTCTTCCGAACTTGCCTCGACCGCTGTCACCCGCCGCTGGCTTCGCCCCAACACTGACACATCCAACCATCGAAATGGAGTTGGTCGACCATGGGAAGTCTACCGATCCTGATCCAAGGCCATCTCTCCTGTTCTAGACGTCCTGACCAAGAGCGGTACGATCGGAAAGTACGCAAGCTACTTTGGCATCACCGCCGACTTCAACGCTGGATTCGCTATCTTGGCCCACGACAGCACCGTTGAAGACCGCAAGCTTGACCTCAACGTCTATGCCGATGTTGTTAGCGAGGCGGTTGGGTACATGCAAGTCTTTGCCTCCAAGGAATTGCAGGCTCGCTACGCCGACCAGTACAACGGTAGTCATGCCCAGGCTGTCTTCAACACGACCGATAATGGTTATGGTCTCGAGGTCCAGAAGCTTGTCGTGGATGGCGTAAATATTAAGAACCGGACAGCTCAGAAGCTTGGTATTCAGCCTAAGGACTTGGACTTCAGGGTTTATCCTACTAATGTCCAGGACAAGCACAAGCATCAATTTGTTGCCGTGTTCCAGGACAAGAGCGCTCCTGTTGATATGGGCACTCCCACCTGTATCACCTGGCAGGAAGTGGGCGTTGGTGTTGAAGTCAATATTGTTTTCACTCTCGATGAAGAGGGGAATGCATTTGGATTTGAGATTCCTCAATTGGAGACCAAGCTGAAGCGATCATCTTAATCATTAATCTGTCTTTTATAGATAGAGTTCCTCCATTTTCATAGACACGATATTATATCCAGTAATACTTCCCATACGTGGAGAATCTTTTCCAAGGCTTGGTGAGACATATAGCTCTGCTTATTCTTGTAGCGGGGTGGATGCCTAGAATGATTTCAACCAGCAGGTGACTCTGACGTGTGATTCACGGCACAGCAATGTATGTAAAAAAAAAAAAAACAATGCTCAGACGCTGATTTTCATCCTTTGTGCATCAACAGTAGATATGGCTTCTTCTGCACCAAAAGTGGCACTGCCAGAGCGTCGAGATGGCCCTGAAGTCATCGACCAGCAAGCAGCTGAACTTGCAACTCTCATCAAGAACAGCAAGCACTTTATCGTTTTTACGGGCGCTGGTGTTTCAACTTCAGCGGGTAAGTAACTTTGCTTACTATCCGTACTCCTGACTCGATAAAGATCACTGACAAGACTAGGCATCCCCGACTTTCGTGGCCCAGAAGGTGCTTGGACGCTCAGAGCCCAGGGGAGAACACGCACGGCCAAGGCCACGAGCACGCTCCAAGCTATCCCCACACCCACTCACATGGCTCTTGTCAAACTTCAGGACCACGACGTGATGAAATATCTCGTTAGTCAAAACTGCGACGGCTTGCACCGGAGGAGTGGGATCCCGCGAGTAGGTGCTTATCTACCGGCCCATAGGAATCAGAACCAACTCAACTACCTAGTACCGGATCTCTGAGCTTCATGGCAACAGCAATCGAGAGTGCTGTAAAGATTGCGGCAAGGAGTACATTCGCGGTGAGTATGATCGTCAAGATTTAGTCCCTGATGCTAAGACCTGCAAGACTTCCGAGCTGTAGCTACATACGACAAGACAGTCCATGACCACCGTACAGGCCGCAAGTGCACTCAATGCGGTGGAGCTCTTCACGATACCATCATCAACTTTGGCGAGTATTTACCTGCCGAGCCACTGAAGCTTGCCCGTGAACATGCCAAAAAGGCCGACTTGTGCCTTGTTCTCGGATCCTCACTCACCATCCCTCCCGCCTGCGAAATTCCTGAGACATGTGGTAAAAAGCGAAAGGGCAAGCTTGTCATTTGTAATCTACAGGAAACTCCCATGGAGAACCTAGCAGATATGCATGTTTGGTCCGAAGCAGATGCGTTGATGACCCGAGTGATGGAAAAGCTTGAGCTTCCCATTCCCACCTTTCTTCTCAAGCGGAAACTCGTGATCAAGTCGGAAAGAGATGCTCATGATCGCGAGACAATCGTTTTGGTCGGTTTTGACTTGGATGGCACGCCTGTTACATATCTACGATCCGTCAAGCTCGAGTACAACAGACGCATGGCTAGGGCTGAGCCATTTACATTTAACTTTCGCGAGACCCTGAGCCCTGGTACTGCGTTGAACTTTGTACTTGAGTTTATGGGCCACTACAACGAGCCTAATCTCGCTATCGATCACACGACGCGTGTGGAGGGTGTGGAGACTGTTTATGATCTTCATTTCGATCCGAGTGCGGGGGAATGGATGATGATGCGGGCGTGAGGACGTTGAGACTGGTAGGGATAGTATATGTTTCTTCACACGATGGTATTGGCCCGGATATCTTCGGCGGTCTTTGAGATCTTGGTAGGACTGGCTAGTGTATCCACCAACAAGCCTGCACAGCTCGGCATAGACAGACGGGAATTGGAGTGGTCGGCTAATTATCGAGCGTTTGTTCTCATGTTTCAATCATCTTGTACGCCAGGAATGCTTGGCAGAGCCCACTCAACATTTCTTATTGTCGTGACTGATCAACTCTGTCCAAGGTTATATTCACATTTACCGCCTTTATTGTGGAAACCCAGCTCAGCTACAGACCCGTATGGAGCTATAGACGGTGAGGTCGCCGACTTCTTAATAAAGCTAGACCAGGGCATAGACTGGCGAGATGCTGATCTTTCAGTTCACGCTTCAGCCCTTCCGGGGATTCTCCAAAATGTGCATCTTCCCCGTAAGTCATCTGAACTATGCAAGAGGATCCGGTACATCGACCGAGTCCAGACCCGACGGATTGGATAGGACGAGGTACGTACATCATTTAAGCTGTAGATCAAGCTTATAATTTAGAGACTCAATTGGGATATCCCTACATAAACTACGGGGTATACTAGATATCTAGGCGAGCCAATGAGGCCTTCAACTGCGCATTCTGGAGATCAAGAGCTCATTTCAAATGCCGGTGATCACGACAAAGTCTAAACTATCCCGCACTCTCCGCCATTTCACCCAAAATTTGTAGTAATAGGAATCCGGGGAAGCTGTAGGTGAGAGCTGAGCGTCGCGTCTCTATTGGGGCGCGTTAAGACGACTCCACACCTGTACGGAACATTTTTGGCTAGGACGGAGGCTGAGGTCCCGAGAAACAACATGATACATGCCAAAAGTGACCAGGGCGGGACGGGCCTCAGGGTTAAGATTGGACCGCATGGCCAGGACCAGCAGTGGATCGACATACGCCCGTTTGAAACACGCCCCTTCGGAGAGTCGTCCGAAAAGAGAAGTTTGCGCTCTCTTAGTGAGGTAGCATTAGCACGTCTGTTAAGGCCTATGATATTCCTCCAGTAGAGACACAGCTCGTGAGGCCATCAGACGCCAAGAAATAAACCGGACCTCTTGTTAGGAAATTATAAAATTCACCCTCAAGCCCCCGTAGTTGGAACTCTCCAGAACATTCATCTCAACCGCAATCATGGTCTCCTGGAACAACATCTTCACCCTGGCCCTCGGCCTCGTCTCCTCGGCGAGCGCTTACACCAACCCTCTGCGCAACCCTGGCGGTGGTGATCCTCAGATCACCTACACCGGCGGTTACTACTACCTCATCTCGACAGAGTGGACTAACCTCCAGCTCTCTCGTGCCACCACCCTCGAGGGCCTTAAGACTGCCACGCCCAAGGTTATCTACACCGACAACAACCCCAGCCGCGCCGGCAACTTCTGGGCTCCTGAGCTTCACTACCTCGGTGGAAAGTGGTATGTCTACTATACCGCTGGACTCAAGGGTGATGACCTCGGTGGTCAGCGATCTCACGTCATCAGGGGTAAGTTAGATCTCTTGTATAGGTATGGAACTCTGGACTGACATATTCAGGTGGTGCTTCTCCTTGGGACTCCTACTCCTATGGTGGCCAGCTCACCACCGACTGGGGTATTGACGGAACCGTCCTGCGAACCAACAACTTCGGCAACTTCTTCGTCTACTCGTGTATGACTGGTGTCCCCAACCAGTCGACTTGCATTCGCAAGCTCGGCGCTGACTTCGTCTCCGTCACCGGTGCCATCAGCATCATCTCCAAGCCAGACCAGGCCTGGGAGCGCAGCGGAACCCCCGTCCAAGAAGGGCAGCACGCCCTCTACTTCGGCGGCAAGACGTACATCACGTACTCTGCCAACTACTGCTGGACCCCCGACTACTGTGTCGCCAGTCTCGAGTGGGACGGCAAGACTGATCCTCTTAAGGCCGCGGCCTGGAAGAAGTCCAACGGCTGCCACCTCAAGAGCGCCAACGGAAACTACGGTACCGGCCACAACAGCTTCTTCAACAGCCCTGATGGCAAGACCACCTACATTGTCTACCACGCCACCTCCAACAGGAACGGTGCCTGTGACGACTCTCGATATGCCATGGCTCACCCTCTTACTGCTAACGCTGATGGATCTCCCAACTATGGCACTGCCCGGCCATTCAACCAGCAGCTCCCTGAGCCCAAATAAGCATTGCAACGAATCGACCGAGAGGTCTAGATGGATTGTCACGGCTGCTGACATGATTAAGCATGTACATATGATGTTTAAAATACGTATATAGCGATTCGATTCTTGGAATATAGTACTTCAAGCCGACGATTATTGTTTTGGCCAATATGTGATTGAGGTGAGAAACTGGGACTAACTTCTCAAGTTTTTATACAGTGACAAGTGAGGTAAACGACAATACTTTAGTCGCGAACAAATGGCTTGCTTTATGTTTGTCGGCGTGGGTCTGTATAGCAAGGATGTCCCAGTTGAGAAGTGGATTGTTTCGTTTCGTTGTGAAAAGGGCACAAGAAAAGTAAAAGATGTGTTACCTCGAATTGTCTCCTTGGCTTCGTTAGCTTGAAAATCCAAATCATCATCAAAGTCCTGCACCTGCCGCTCAGTCAACCTGGTAGGTAATAACTTTTTAGAGGGAACGGAGATCAAACAGCCTTATCCCGTGATTTCCCATTTGGTGGAAACCCAGATACCAAGAGAATGTATCGCGGACCTGAAAATACAGATAAGCAAACTCACCACTCTCCGAATGGTAGGTTTAACTGAAAGTTGGGAATGCTGAAACGATTGTCACGGCTTTAATGAAACAATGATTGAATAGTATAAAGTCCTACGGTCTTGCTTGACCGGAGTTTCTTATCGCCAAGTACTAGGACATTCACTATCTCTTAGCAGTGTAACGTTGAGATAGCGGTAACTGCTGATAATAATGGGACTGTAGTCGAAGGATTTCGCAGCCCACAAAGTCGTGGAGACGCTTGAAACACGAATGGGACCAACCCTGCCAAGATAGGCCTGTAATAAACATGTTTCAGGCCATGTCGCTTAGAGAAGCCTGTATATTAAATTCAGTTCTAGCCGCCAGATGTGAAACGTAGCATCGAAACATTAAATAATTTTCCGTCTGTGATGGCATAGGTACTGTAGGTCAGAGAGGTTGCATATCTTTATGCGCCTTGATCAGCCCAGCAAGGCGCAGTCGATGCAGGGACAAATCATACATTGCCTTGGCGCTCCGTTTTACTGAATGCAGTTAGTATCAAGGGGCTCAATATAGGCGTTGGTTGGCCATCGCCATCTGAGTAGATCTCTGCCTCTTTGGGGTCGTGCTAGTTATCACGAAAACGTCTCACCTAAGACCTAAAGATTATATATAAAGACCTAGTAGGCTGGCTCTACTTGGCATTTTAGAGTAACCAACATCAAGTCAAGTCATACTGTTCATTACCGCAGACTTTCACGCCTACAATATGGCTTCCTCGCAAGACAATATCCGACCTGCCAACTTATCAACAGTTTCCCCAGGCTCTACCCTAGTAGTCGACTTCTCGTGGAAGAAGTTCAAGGCCTTGGTTTCTGAAAAAGATCCCCAAGGCAACATATCAACTCCCAAGTACATGATCGATTACAAGAGCTTCAAAACTCCTCATCTCATCTTCCACCCTCACCACGACAAGTCCATCATCATTGGCACCGGCACGCTTCATCCCGTCACCATCCACGCAGACTACGAACTCCACGGCCAAAGAGGCACTATCAAGGCACTCAAGCGCTTTGCCACATCATACACCCACTTATCCTACAACTACTCCAATCACGCAGATGGCACTCCTGCAGCCATGACATGGACCAGCGAAAGCAGCTTCAAAACGTGGGATTTTATCTGTCTCGACGAGCAACAAAATCCGGTAGCCAAGTTCGCCGCCAACGCCTGGTCTCTTAGTCAGATTGGCAACATCGAGTTCCTGGGCCCCAAGGCCAATGACCCTGCTGCTAGGGATGAGATTCTCGTCACTGGCTTAACGTTAGCCTATCAGATGGTTATTCGTGTTTCAAGTGTCTTCTCGTTCGTTGGGGCCATGTTTGCGCGGACGGGACCGCTTGATAAGGAGGCAGCTCAGAAGAGCCCTCGTGCAAGCGTAGATGGGAAAAGTTTCGATACGGAAGCAGAGCATAGGGTTCTAAACTCCCATTGAGTCCATAATTTACTTGTTTCGGTACTGTAATTGTCATCTGGCCACTTTTATGCATGTTATATCAGGGAAAGGGGATTATACCAGGCGGGATGAACAGTCTATATTTTGTATGCTTGTGTAAGGAAGACGTTTACTGTCGATTGACAGAATCTGAACCATGTTGCACCTTAACCTCATCCTTGTTTATTTGAATGAATCAGACTCATGATGTGATATGGCGCTGTTATTAAGATTATATGAGCAGCAACAGTTGTGTTGATAGATGTAAGGAGGAGTAACTAACGTACAGGACTGAAGGCATGTCCCGGCTTATGAGTGCACCATAATATATGTGCATCAACTGAGCATGGAAACTGTGTTTAAAACTGTATATCTTGATCTATTCTTTTGTGATATGACTAAGATAAAACAAAATATACATGTCATCAGCTGTCTCATCGACTAAAGCACCTCAGTCTACTAGTTCTGGGGAGAATGGTTCAGCATCAACCTCTTGAGACTTAAAGTAATAGAGACCTTTATGTATCTTCCACTTTCATCAGGAATGCACAAAATTCAACAAACGCAAAAACTCTATATATAGTTCCTCTCTTCCTTCCGTGAAAAAAACATGACAAGCTGAAGCAAAATACAAAGAGATAACCAGCTTTCTCATTGGGCTACGAATTGTTTTATAATACTGATTTCATTTTGAAGAGACAAATGAAATGAGTTACTTACTGATTCTAGCTTACCTATCATCGCTACAATGCCAGCCTTCCAACTGATAGATTTCCCGATCCAGGATCCTACAATTTGATTTGCCTTACTTTTCTCACCTTGAGTTTCCTTTCACCCATCCCGACAAACCTATCGAACCCCCCTCATATCCAAAACCTGCCGTGAATATCTTCAAAGCTTCTGTCGATACTTCAACCCCCTTTACCTACCAAGTTCGGCGAGTCCCAACCCTACTCGTGAAGATCCACTGACGCATGCTCATAATCATCTCGTACAGTATCCTTCCAGCTACCAAATAAAGGAGGGATTTCTATATCCTTTTCTAGGTAATGAATACAGTTGCAAAACAACCATCGTATCGCATCCCACTCAAAACGTTCCTCCACAAATTGTTCAACGCTCCGGTATAGGCTAAGGTTGAAATTGTAACGCAGCCTAGAAACTTCTTTGGACAATAGGCCTAAATATTGGTTTACCAGGTGTTTAACGGCTTCCATGTAGGCGTCGCTTATATAACGCTAACTCTGAAAACAGGGGCTAAAGCGGCCAGGATACATCTGGCAAATACTTTGCCTCGTTCTGTCTCGCACGATGTATTGATGAATAACTTTCTGAAAGAAGTCAGAACTATACCCAACATCAAACTCTCCATCCAAGAACAAGATGAAGGAGTTGACAGGCATTCCGACATCGGTCAATGACATCGCCTCCGTAAGCCACTACTCTATATTCTCTTTCAGGAGTAGGAGAGTGATCCACTCTAGACCAAGCGACGAAATCCTCTCGATCACACCTTTTTCCAGATCTAGAAAACTCTCATAGCCCGATCCCACGCGGCTGAATCCATAATAGAGTCGACTCATCTTGGCGTTCCATTAGATTCTGAGTCGAAGATTCTCCTTACAGAACGGAATGAGGCCTCTAGCGTGACATACGGCGTGGCCAACAACGTGGTGATCCTCCAATAGAACCATGTTGCGAAATTGCATCCGTATTTTGAGAGGGAGCTGACCCAAGAACCACCTAGCTGTCGCTACTGCGGAAAAACGGCCCCTTTGTCGGTACTTTTTGCGCGTTTCGGCGGGATACTCATTGGCTCTCAATGTGGGATATCCCTGATGCCAGGTGTGAATGAACTGCCAGTGTTCTTCATCTCTGAGAAGATTTCCCATCCTTTCAAGAAACGATTTCGACGGTATATCCCACAAGTTCACGTATAGATGGTTGAGTTCGTGCGGTGAGCGCAAATTTGTCCAGTCTGGAAAAGCCTTTTCGATCAACTGAGAAAAGTTCGATTGTTACTGTTCAGCGACGAGCTGGAGAGTGTATGCGATGGCTTCTCTAGAAGTGTATATCTCCTCATCCCAAGCCAGAAGAAGGTTCGTCCGGTAGTTATACCAACCACTCATATGAGGGCCAATCGGAGCGCAGTTGATCGGGCGATCTCTGGAGAGGTGTCTTTCTGGATTAATGCCTTTGGACTCGATTTCGGTATGGAGAGTGGATATAAATCCCGGATATTTCCTCTCAATCAACGTGTTCATCTTGGGAGTGATGAACGACGCCAGGTGAAAGAGGATATCGGCCTGTATTGAGGAATGAAGAGACGATAAATAGTGAAAATGTCTAGCCCATGTGCTCCAGCGCGACGAAGAAAAAGTCGAAAAGGAAACAGTGTTGAGGCTAAGTGGCATGTCCTTGGTATCGTCCGCGATAGACCGGCAAGTGTACATCAGGGCCAATTTGATGGGCTGGCCATCGGCGGCAACGAGCTTTTCTGATTCTGCATTGAAGACATAGCCATCATCTAGTCGGAAATAGTCGCGAAAAATCTTAGTACGGACTCCATAAGGCAGTGTGGCCAGGTTCGGCGGATGAGCCATGGTGTAGAGGGGATTTGTAGGCACACGTACGTACCCTTAGCTCTTTAGTTGTGATGATGGGTGTGAGAGAAAGTTGGAGTAATACGTGTGTACGTATGATCTTGGTCAGAGTGAGAGTGGGCAAGTTGGCTAATGCTAAAAATGAGGAGAACATGGGGCTTTTATATAAGAGATGAGTCAGATGCATCATTGCTGCCTAAGAGAATTAAGTTCATAGAAGCTCCACGAATATGCAATACGGACACACTCAACTAGGTAAGGTTTTGGCGTCAAGTGGACGAGTTTAGAATGTTGACTCTACGGCGAAAGCTTAACGTCGAAACATGTCCCGTATCTTAGGGTCGCCAATGAGCATCAATGAATTACACTTCGATGATTTAGAATCTTGCACATGTCATAACAACTCCAATCTTACTTTAGGCACCTTCAGATGTAACCCTCTTCCACGTCTTGGGATAACCTTTCTGGATTCTCCACTGCTCCGATGCTTCTTTCACCAACTTGACGAAATCCTCCCTCCAACCTCCGACAAGCTCTTCTTCGCCCATCATCTTCACCCCCAGATTCCAAGTCAATATTCTCTCAGCTCTGGCCCCCTCTGGTGCGTCCAAGAGTCCAACAGCTACATCAATATGTTCCGGACGGTCATCGACGGTGTAAAACACCAAGGCCGAGCAACGTGAGCAAAAGTATCGCTGGACATCTGGCGAGCTGCGATGGATAACAAGAGTCCCATAACGTGGATCCCTATCGGTGCTTTGAACAGCATCTCGGAGCTCATGACTAGTTCGAGGGAAATGAGGTCCTTCAAGCTCGGTAGGGAAGTCGATCTGCTCCAGCAGGGCAAAGGTCCAGTTCATCATCTCGGCCCCGACAGAAAGTCGGCAAGAGTTGCATGGATCAAGTGTTGCAAGATGCTTTTGAGTCTTTGGGTCGATATAAAATGGAAGCGAATTGACTTCAAAGGTAGAAAAGTCCACGTTTCCTGGTCGAAGCAGGAGGTCAACTCCTCTACAGTGGCATCGAATAGGAATATCGCCAGTCTGGTCATCCTTGGTGCTCGACTCTGGAAAGTTAACCGGCCAGTTATCACTCAACTCCTCGCTCTTACAAGGTCTTTCTTTCCAACGTCGCAGCTTTGCACCATCTTGGTTCACATGCTGCAACCACGGAGAGACTCCTCCATCCTCAGTCTCAGCCACAAAGATCTGGTTGGAAAATTTGATCAGGTCCTTGACATGAACATTGTTCAGCACCCCGGTGAACACACAAATCCTCTCTGGCTCGTCTTGATAGTGTGCCCTCCAGAACAGCGGGGTAGAGCATTCGCCGCAGAAGAGCAGGCTGACATTGGAGGTGAATTCATAACGCGATAAGCCAGAGTTGAGGACTTGGTCTGCTGGGCCAGGCCAGTTGATATGGCTGGTGTACATTGCTCCAGTAACATGGCGGCAAGAGTTGCAGTGGCATATGGATCCTTCAAGAGGTAGACTGGATTGGGGTACCTGAGTGCCGAAGTTGTGTCTTTTGCAAAGGCACTGGGCTGTGAGCGTGACATGCTGATCGCTTTCGGTAACCATTGTGCTGGTCTTTTCTTGATCAGAGCAGTTGAAGCAAATTAAAAGATGGGTTACTATTCTGGTGACCGGTGCAGTGATGTAGTAGCACTCAGACTACCTACCCCGCGCAAAGGGCGCGAATTCTCAACGTCTTTACCGACTGAGCCGGTGACGTGGTAAGCCAGACACAACAATCTATATTACTCATGACGTATATATTTATACCGAACTACCCTTACTAGACGCCCGATTTCTTTCCTTCCGGCGCATAGCCTCAGCACAGCCCCACAGCCAGCATCCTTCGAAGATATGGCCATCTCAAGAAACAATACCCAACTGACCATGCCGTGGCTGACGTGATATCGCCTAAAGTCCGACCAAGTCCGAGCAGAATCTATGCCAACCTATTTATCTCAGTGCAGTTCTCCATTGACTTGAATCGTATTCCAGAGTAAACCACCGTCCCCATGTCCGAGAAATCCGAAGCAGCCTTCGCAGACACCACAGAGCCATCCACCTCCAGCGCCGCACCGCCATCGTTCAAAGAAGCGGTTCATAGTGGTCTACCCGTCATCAGAAGCCGATATGCTTCCATCCTACCAGAGTTCTTTGACCGCATCACGCTTATTAACTTCGACGGAGCTGAAATGACCGCTATCCATGAAGTTGTGAGAGCCAACTGGCACCGGGGTATAGACAAGGTTCAACCCCGCGACGACTCACGAGAGTTGAAGTTGAAGGGTTGTCCTTGGGGATATGACTTGAATGGAAATGAGGAGGCGATCCAACTAGTACTTCGTATCATAGAGGCCGTATACATGATGGGATGGATCTTGTACTCTCCTATTGAAGTGACTCGGAACAAGTCATCAAAAGGTAACAGGGAAAAAATAGGAAACCCAACGATCATGAAGATACTGACATGCTCAGATGCACTCATACTCCGCAAGCAAGAACACATCCCCCCTCTTTGCCAATGGATCACCATATCCTTTCATGCCGGAGACAAACTCAAGATCCTTAATTCCCCGCCTGCGGACCTCGTCAACGGGATCATCCAAGCTTTTATTGCAGACATCCAAAGACACGAAGTAACAGCGGGACGTGCAAAGATCAAGTTTAAAGGTTGGCCTTGGTTTCCAGGATACCAGGAAGCTGCTGTCACTCAGTCAAAGCTTCTGACGTTACTTGAGGTTGTTGAACGTCATGGTTTCACCCTTTATGGGAGGCTTGGGGCTCGATATTCTGATGAAGAAGTGAGGCGAATGTTCTGGTCTTTCAACGGAGACTTGACCGGGTGCCTGGAGCACCGTTCAAGCATGGCAGTTAGATGTTGCATACTGTATTTTCATTTTCTCTGGTAGCGGTTAGCGTAGGAGTTTGCTAAATATACTGCTCCCTAGTCTCGGTATATTCCACATTCTGGGTATCCTTCAGGCTGGTTTTCAGTTCCATCCATTACTAGTGCATGTTTATTCCGCCATCCCATCTCCGTTCTTCTCGAGGTCATTCTTCCGCCGCATCAGCCTCTCCAGTTTCGATGCTTTGTTAAAAACTCCCATAGTTGCAGCCCCGCAGATCTTGCAGGTCGGATCCTTTCTATATCTCTGGAGAGCACATGCCTCGCAAAAGTAATGACCACATTTAGTAACAATAGGTTGCTTATAAGGCTGTTCGCAAATGGCGCATAGAAGCGGAATCTTGTTTTCATCATCCAGATAGGCTTCATCCTCATCTTTACTGGCGTCGGCCTCAGTGGTGTTGCCACCATTCTTCCGCTGTTTGCTGTTTATCTCCCATTCTTTATCAAGCTGCCAGCCTTGTTTGATGTCAGCTCGATCATGAAGAAAGACGCAAGAATCACCAAAGCCACACCATCCCGTTTTTTTGTAGTCTTTGCAGACGTCGCTTGCAAAGTCGGTGGTGGTGGTGATGCGCACATTAGAGGCGGCGCGAGCTGGACCCTTTGTTGTGGGCTCATCGTGCCAGTCCTTTCGCTTCGTGGCATCATTTGTGTTTGGTAGCGGCACTTCACGGCTTGCCTGGAAGGTTGTAGGGCCGTGATCTTCACTCGGGGTTGGGGTCCTTCTAAAGAGTCACCCTCCTCGCTTGATGAGGAATCATCAGGGCTTTGACGTGTTGGCAATGTTGCTGAGCTTGCCAGCCGCTTTCTAAAGTTCTCCTTGGCCCGATGCCCTCTTTTTTTTTTTTTGAAGGTGACGGGCACTGCTGTTTCTGTGGAAGGTATCTCGGCCATGGGAGTTATTTTTGTGCTCAAGGGTATCAAAGAAATCTTTATCTGGCGATATCACGGAGTTGCTGGGTTGCGTGTTGATTTGGGATTGATATGTCAGCCTGGGAAAAGAGCAAAAGTCTGGAAGGTAAAATGACATCGCCACGTGACTCACGTGACTGGAGACGCGCTGTAGCAAGATGGCTTAGTCAGCGGGGCTCTATCCAAAGAAAGGCAATATTAAATTCAAGATCAAGAATAACTAATAATACAGATAGTTTCACGAATACAGCTTATTCCGCATGACCGCCAGGAATGTCAAGCTCCACAGTTGTCGAACATTACTCTCCGTTCCCGAGCTCAGTCCAGGAGGTGGTGGCAACGTGCCCAGGGGTGAGAATCTGTAGCCACTTTTAGCGGTATAAGTCCAGCTCCAGACTTCAGACTGCAGACGATCGCTGTTATCATCTATAACGTCCCAAAGATGATTATACGCCCGTTCTAAGGTAGTATACACCCTGTCATTTCTGCAGAACCCAGGTACATCCTTCTCTGAAGCTGAAGATGAACACCGTGAAAGCTGCCGCTCTAAACCTTTGGCCATTAGAGCCAACTGCCAACTCCAAACAACAGTTCCATGATATGCAGAGTTTGTGAAGTTTGCAGTCAAAACTCTGTCGCCGGAAAGTGCTGGGTTGGCTACAACTATGCCATAAGGTGTGCTTAGACCTGCTGGGAAAGGACGAAGGATTGCGTTGGCGGTGGCGTTGAGAAATGTTGTGAGTTGTTCATCGTTGGTAGAGTTGAGAAAAAAGGGTCGGAATGCCGTGTCAGTATGTGTGATGGGGATCTTCTCTGGTGACGCAGTGCTGTTGATCGCAAGGGCGTAGTCGACCACTGCCCCGTTGGACGAGTAGTTTGTGAGTGAGTTTGCATTTGTCGGACCATCATATAATGTATTCCTTTCCACATATTCCTTCAATCGTGACGAAGCCGTTTTAACAGTAACGTTATACTGGAAAAATGGGAGTGTGTGATCCTCCCAGACCTTGGCTCTTCTCGCGGCCACAGTAGCCCATTCTTCTGTCACCGAATTGTTTGGATAGACGCCTGATATGCTTGCCAAGTCCGAAATGGCATATAGAGCCGCTGGTACAAGAGCGCAGTTGACATCGAAAGGAATCCGCCCATTTGCAAGTCCATAAGTCGAGTCGCGCCATTGTCCCACGAGCTCACCCTCCTTGAGATGGACCAAGTTTTCGACAGATTGATCCTCTTCAAAGGCTCGAGTGATATTCATGATCTTCTGCGCATTAATGTAGTTGAGATCACCCCAGGTCAGATTCTGATTCTCGATGTCAACCTCGCCAGCTTTTGTCCTGAGCAAGGGTCTCACCCTCCTTGGCGCGAGACCAAAATACCGCGATAGAAGAACAGGCAAGAAGAAATCCGTATCAGTCATGGGATAGATGAATCCAGGTGCAGTAGAGGTGATATTATTCTGCAAGTTCAAAAACGTTGCGTAGTCGCCGATAGTCTCTTCGTGGCATACGGAACCGTCAGTACGGTTGATACGTTCGACGACAGCGCCAATAACAGCCTCCATGGCTGAATTATTACCCGTGCTGAGAACAGGTTCGAGTAGAAGGGCGGTGATCATGGTGTCACGACCAAAATATGTCAAGCGCCAGCCACCAGCGAGGAGCTTGTCTATATAGGAGAAGAAGGACAAGGAGCGCACTTGAGATGGTTCTTTGTCGATCAGTGACCGCGATCGGTTGTTCAAAACCTGTTGAGGGGATAGCTGCTTGAGCTGGGGATAGTTGAATGAAGCTGAGAACCCGTAGAAACCTGCGCCGAAACTGGCCGTCTCATTGTGAATGGTGATGCTGCTGTCCGCGTTCTGCCAGGGCTCCAAAAGCAGATTTGTTGTAGTGACGTTGTCCAGCCACAAGCGAGAAATCTGAATACCTCCGCCTTTGATTTCAGTAACGTTGATCGCATCCTGGATCACAGGGTTGAGAAGACTCGGGCCTTCAGTAAAGTCCCTGATGTTGCGAATACTTCCCAGAATGGCCACGGTGAGGTTTGCCGAAGCGTTGAATGAGAGAACACCCTCTACACCAACAAATGGGTACTCAGACTTGTCGTCTTCACGATTTATGACACCAAGAGGAGAGCCGATAGTCGAATTGACTAGTTCAAGGGCAAGGGTACCATTTTGACCGTCTTGCGGTTCGAAAAAGGTACATATACCACTGTTTCCCGCGGGCCATGCGACAATGAGTCGGGGGCCGATGATTGAGAGGTTACTGTCAGGTAGAGGACTGGTAACGACGACTTGTGCGTCGGTATTGCAGTCGGAGTAGAAGTAGTTTTCGTACGGCGGGTCGCTGAGGTATTGGCTGATGACTGGGCATGAATCGCCCAATGCTAGTGCGAGATACAGCGCAGTTAACACAGCTGCTTTTAGGAAAGTCATCATATCAATGGGATACAGTTTCAGCACTAAAAATGGTACAGTGGCTGGAAAAGCAGATATTTCCCATGGTGATGTTATCATCATTTTATACCCAAGATCGTCATGATAGATTGCGGGGTTGCTTGGAAATTTGAAGCTAAGCAAACAAGAAAAATCATGTTCTTTGCCTTCTTGGTCTAGCGAGTCTCTCACTGAGGCCTTTCGGAGTGTGTGCCAGCTATGACGACAAGACAGCAAAGATGACTGTACACTTCGGCTCTAGCTTAC
Source organism: Fusarium sublunatum (assembly GCA_013623665.1). Classification (NCBI taxonomy): domain Eukaryota; kingdom Fungi; phylum Ascomycota; class Sordariomycetes; order Hypocreales; family Nectriaceae; genus Fusarium; species Fusarium sublunatum. The sequence continues at coordinate 157,954 of JABFFF010000003.1, forward strand.
AAACAAAAATACAATCTACCTCACACCATCAGTAGGATAGAACAAACGTAGATATATTTGAAGAAGTTTATCGACTAACTAACTTAGAGCCGGCTAGATTAGGCAAGAGACTGTCGTCAGGCAATGACTTGGAAGAAGATGCGATGTTAACTGGGGTATCTGCGGTGTAACTATGGTGTTTGGTCTGTGGTCGACGCAGGATGATAGTCCGCAGTATGTGGTGTAAGCCCTTACATGTCTATACGTTGCCTGCCAGAGAAGACAATTTCTTGCTTTCTCATCTACACCATCATCAATCTGCCTTAACACGAACATTACGCTCCAGTCCAACACCAGCCAAGAACGCAACACGCACAGAAGCTTGCCCCCAAAGGCTCCCTAAATTAACCCAATCCTCCCATCTCCAAGTCCGTGGATCCCAAAACACGCTACCGAGAGCGACCCAGCTTCCATACAGATGCAGCGCGTCACAAATCAAGATTCCAACCAGAACAGCACGCCAGACGCGAAGATCGTTTGTGGTCCTAAGGAGTACGGCTTCGTTGAAGGCAAAGAGGGCGTAACACGCGGCAACTTGGTGGTAGATGACCTGATTGTCTGGCGCGTATGTGCTTGTGGGTGACATGGTGTTGAGAAAGGTCTCGGGTGAGACATGAAGGAGAATGGTGCCCAAGAAGGCTGCGAAGGGCTCAAACCAAAGAAAGAGGGCGCGGTAGACGAATGGGATGTGTACGAGAGTTGTCTTTGCCATGGTGTTGAGTGGTTGGGCAGAAGTCAATATAATCAGGGCTTGTGATAGTATACTGGACGATAAGCAGATGTAAAAGCAAGGCTATTCCTCATGACTTGACAACAATTAAAGAAGAATCTAGGTTGGTGCCGAGTGCGGAAGATTCGGAAAGTCTATTAAACGCCTATTAAAGTGCGATCTGCTAGCGCGTCGCCTGACTGACTGTACATTCCACAGCCCATATCACCTTATTGTAAACGCATATATAGTTCCATCTGCGTAAAGTTTAATGATGCATGAGGTCAAGCAAAAAGAAGCGGCCTCACCATGAGCCATATAAGATGTTGGAGCTCGGCAAAAGAATGATCACGCTGGGGATCGAACCCAGAATCTTCTGATTCGTAGTCAGACGCCTTGCCATTGGGCCACGCGACCTCTTTTAGTTGATGCTTTTCTCTTCAGAATTAGCCTCTAAAACTGTACGAGATGGATGTCGTTGAACGCATTTGAGCTTCGAAAACACAAAACCTTCCAGTTTAATGCTCAAGGTGCCTATCTGACCACATATGAAACCTCAGAAAGCCTGAACAGCGGAGTACATAAGATTGAGACTACCTGCAAGAACACAATTCTCGAGACGATAGACTAACATCTGGTGACGCTACCCTGCACATACACTTCAACGTGCAGATCTACGGTTGGAGGGCATCTAAGCATTGGGGTATGATTGAACCTTAGATTTATCAAACATTTAAAATTCCACAAAGAGAACTATTGACTGAAGTGCACACACATTGGGTAGACAGAAATGGCACAAATGGTTCACATCCGTCTTCGTGGCCAGTCTGGATCGTTGGCCAACTCCACCTGGGCCAGATGAATTGCCTGATCCTCAGCATCCTCAAAGCTTTGGACACTAGTCGTTCCGTTGGGCTTAAAGTAGGGCCCATCAACCTCACATCTCGTCTCAGTCCCAGGCAAAGTTCCATTGTACAGGAACCCTCGGACATGCTTGGCCAAACACAACGATGGCACCGCAACAGAGCAGTGGCCGTACCCCTTGACCTCAACAAGCTTGGAGCCCTCGAATGCAGCGAGTGCTGACCGTGCAGACACAAGAGGACAAACAGGATCGTAGGTCGTGGTGAGAATCAGTAGAGGGTGCGCCGTCTCGACGCCACGGCGTGGGACATAGTCGTGCGTCTTGGGGATGCGCCATTGTTGCTTGGCAAAGAGGTAGACGAGGTCATCGGGTGCAAAAATGCTGCGGTTGAAGGTAGGCACGACAACATCCAAGAAGGACTCCAAGTCTTGTGGCCAGTGTTGAGGGCCAGAGATCCCATCGTTCAACGAGACCATGTAGAGAGCGTCGTTATCCTCCGGCTCATCCTCCAGTCCATACTCCTGCAGGGCTTGTGTTCCGTTACCGTGGATGAGCTGTTCCATACGATCGGTAAAGGAGTACCACCTCTCTGGCTTATACAAGACTGGGAACAGGGCCCCGTACCAGATTTTCTGATAGTCCAACAGACCATACACGCTATTGTTGACGTAGACATTCACCGGCTGTTCTTTGAGATCTCCAACGAAGCTGAGGAACTTTTTCTTGAGACCTTCCCAGGAGTCTGCAATGGATGACAGCGGGCATGCATCGCCGGACTTGATGCATTCTTTCAGCAGCCCGTCGAACACATTTTCCGTATCATTAAGATCCTCCGAGTCAATACGATTTTGGTACCATTCAAACTGGTTTACCACTCCGTCAATGATGACTCGGTGAGAGCGCTCTGGGAAAAGGGTGGCGTATGTCTGACCGAGGAGTGTGCCATAGCTGAAGCCCCAGTAGTACATGTCCTTTTGTCCCACAGCATCAAGAATGCTGTTCATGTCGGCAGCTGTTTGGGGCGTGTTGATGTACTTTCCATGCTCGCCCATAGTATCCTCGCAGGCCCTGACATAATTGTGCGTCCACGCATATACCTCGGCGCCGTCTTTGGTGATATCGGCAGTGTTGACAGAGCCAAGCTGGCGACGTGCCTCTTTGGTGGGGTAGCACGAAGCTCGTGGGGACGACGAGTTGATACCGCGAGGATCAAACGACAAGAGGTGGAAGCCATCGCCAACAATGGTGCTAAGCTGCTCTCCTCTCCTTCTCAGAAAGTCGAAGCCACTGCCGCCAGGACCTCCGGGGTTAAGCAGCAGATTAGGGCTCCCCTCTTTGCCACGGACTCGGACAAGGGGGATATTGAAGGTCTTATTGCTAGCGCTTGGGTTGAACTGATCAATCGGCACGTCAATCTTGGTGCATTCGAGCGTACGGTTGCTGATTTCTCCGCAACGCTCCCACTGGACGCTCTCGCCGGCATAAGTCAGGCCATGATGCTGGTGGCGATGAGGACATTCCCAGCGAGGGACAAGCCAATGCCACGCAGCGACGGTGAGAACGCCAGCGCTAAAGAGCTTCCATTTGCTCATGCGCGACTTGGGACGAGGCTCGCTTAAAGGTATCGGACCAAGAGAATACTTTTCGCTCATCTTGACTCGTTGAATGTTTTGATGATGATGATGCCACGCGTTGGCGTAACCAGGGTGAATTGCTACTGTAAATCAAAACTTACGTCAGCCAAGCTATCCGATTTAGGAAGGTCGATAATCATGATCATGTCTCGATCAGCTGAAGAAAGGCATTTCTTCCTAGGCAGTTATGCAAAAGTCGGAGTATATTTTGATTTGGTGATTCTCTTGAGATCTGAATCTCAACATGCCAAAAGTCGATCAAACGATTCTCCCAAAACCACTGAACTCGAGCATTACTAGGTACGTACCTATGCTGGGCCAATATTGGCAGTAACATGGAAGGATTCTCATGCTGACATGGATCGGAGGTTTTTATGTCATCACGTCTGGCTGCTCCGCCCCCCAGAATATTGTTCTCTTCCTCGCCAGCAATAGCAGCTTGGTTTCTTCAAATATTTGTCCATCACTCCGAGCCAATTACAGCTGAAATACCTTAATACTCTGTGTCGAGAAATCCCAACCACAATCCATTCAACTAGCGCCTGTGCACGATGCCCCCTCAAACCCAAACCACAAACCCCGGTTTCCCAAGTGCGGTATACAATGGAAGAGGCAAGGTGTGTACATCGCTCGGACTTCTTTCGTCAGACGAGACCCCGTCTTACCACATCTAGACCCGTCGCGAGCGTAACCGACAAGCGCAGCAGCAGTTTCGCAAGCGTAAGCAAGCAGCCGAAACCGCCCGCTTGCAGCGAATAAAACACCTTGAAGGGATTATAGAGAGGATGGGTACCACAATAGTGGACTTTGCGGACAAGATGATGCTGGAAGATGTCTTGCACAAGTATCCAACCCTGGCAGCAGATGTTCAAGATGTGATTACGCGTGTGCTTGCACTAGCCAATGAAGCCGGGGATACTGAAGAGCCGTACATGTCTGAAAGCCCCCAGGAGCCATGCAAGAATCATGAGAATACAGCTGCAAAGAGGAGGAAGACTGGATCGCCTGACAAGACCTCTGATCTAATCTCTGGCCCAGTTGATGTTGCACCCTCTGTGAACCAGCTGGATGCCACCTCCACTATCCAACCTCCTCGGCAGTATACTATGGTCATAAATAAGCCTCAGGTTGAACGCCTTACAGCAACTTCAGATGTAACAGTCAACCCTGTCGCATCTTATCCACTAACCTCTCCTCTACCACAATCACTCGGTTCGATCCCACAGAGTTCATTCAACCCCATATCACCAACTTCATTCACTTATCAGCTTACATACTCGTCCCTAAATCTCGGGCTCAGTCTCCTCAGCAAATCGCGAGACTCGACAAGTGCGAACACCGAGGAGAGTCGCATGTTTGGCGGCGCACTACCACACGCTGCGCGGGATGAGATGATGATCAATCTTAAAACGCTGCTCGGAGTAGGAAACCACCAGATGCAATACGCAGCTGAGCTTCCGTGCGGAGGCCGGTGGTGCGACCAAGAGTTCTCCCGCGATGCTCTTTGTAAGGGCTTCGATGCCATGAGAAAGGCGGCGCCAGACTTCCTGAGCGCTGTGGGTATCCATAGACAGCTTGTCGCACTGGGGGCGCATAAAGTTGACAGAGATACTCTTGAACTTGACATGGGCAGCTTGTCAGGCCTAGCAGGGGACTACAACGACTTTGGTTCGCTGCAGCCTGACAGTTGGAGCTTTGTCAACTTCTTCCCAACGGAGAATTTAGAACCTAGTACAGGATCTTTCACTATGCGGATTAGTATGAGTCTGCTGATATCGAACCTATCCAAGGTGGCTATCTGTTTGGCATTGGGACCTGGATTTCCAAGACACGAGCTGAGGAGGATCATTGAGAAATCTGCAATCCATGAACCTGGGATGGTTTCTCTAGAGCCAGTTTATGCGTAGTCTGGGCTAGTTAACAATGCAAATGTATTGATTTGTGTAGTAAACCACAAAATGCTCCCAATTGTTGCGAGGAATCAAGTATTTGTAATACCAGTATGAACATATCAGGATTGACCACTTCCCTTCCTCATAGCGCTGGTTTTATACCTTGATTACTCTCACCCGATATTTGCACCTCCAAATTACTGTTGAATCTTTACGTAAGCAGGATTCGTGGTTGATCATTCTCCACCGACCAACGCGATCATTTACTTGAATTCACTCTCAATCAACAATGCCAATATCTTCTTTGACCCCGGACTTGACGTTCCAGTCATAGTTTTGGATATGCTCGCTAGAGGAATCATCGACAAGCGCCCATCAAAGCATACAAAATGCCTCCTCGTTTGGGTTACAAAAAGTCTCGAAGGGGATGCATGAGATGCAAACAAAGGCGTGTCAAGGTATGGCCTGACAACCAAATTGACGCATATACAAACAGACTTCTGATAATTCAGTCAGTGTGACGAGAATCAGCCGTGCGCTGCGTGTGCGAGACACGATGTACCGTGTATCTTTCCACATCCCCCCAATGCACGGTCTCGCTCAAGGGGACAGATAGCCGATGCAGATACAGTTGGTCACTCGTTTGGCGCACTTGAACAGACCCCTCTAACCAAATATCTAGAACAGTTCTCAAGCAGTCATATCAAGGCAAGCTACCGACGCCGACTCAACGACCTCAGTCCCCAGCCCAGATCCGCTGCCGTATCTTGCCAAGTTTGTCACGGGCCAAGAGCCGATAGAACACAGCACATGGCTCACTGATCTTGAGCTGATGCATCAGTTTACATCATCGACGTATCTAACACTACCACGTGCTCAAGAACTCCAGCAAACATGGCAGGTTGATGTCCCTAAACTGGCTTTGAGCCACATATATCTACTGCACCAGCTGCTATCAGTTTCTGCCTATCACCTGGCCTTTCTTTATCCGGATCGCCCGGATCATTCTATTTGTGCTTCAGAGCATCAAAACAAAGCAATCAAAGGCCTCAGATCAGCCGTTGCGTCCATCACAGAAGAAAGCTGTGTGGAAATCTTTATAGCGTCCTCCTTGCTCTCTATCGGTGCCTTTGCTGGCTTCAGTCCGCAACCTTCTGGTCCAAAGCCTCGAATTGACGATTTGTTAGATGTATTTGTCCTAACACGGGGCATGAGGGATATCCTGGACAGGTACCAGCCTACGCTCAACAACAGCAGGATTGGGGTACTGTTCACCGCAAGTAGCCCTGCTGAACCCACGCCTATTCTTACAGCTATCATCGCGCAGCTTCGCCAGCTGGTAATACCGGATAGTCTTGAGCCAGAGACATTCACATCATGTCACGACTCAGTCGTGTCGACGATTGCCTGGATTGATACTAGCATCAAGACAACACCCAACCCGATTTCGCGAATTGCCACAAGCTGGTGTTTGTTTCTTAGCGCAGAATTCCTGGACCTTCTACGACGACGTCATTCTGTTGCTCTCTGCCTCCTCGCGTATTACTGTGTCGTTCTAGACCAAGCTGGGAAGACGTCCTGGTATATGTACAGCTGGGGAAGCGCTGTTCTTCGGGACATTTCCGATTATATAGAGCCGCAGTGGAAGCCATCAATTGAATGGTGTTTTGAGGCCATCAAAGGCAATAACGGTATGGAAGCAACTGTTAACTAAGGATGTAAGAAGGTTACATATATGGTGATGACAGATGCAAGGTGTTGGAGCATTATGGAAGTATCTGGGCTTCTTGAATGGCTATGGGATATGAGTATGGTAGTCAAAACCCATCATTGTCTGCTGCGGCGATATTGGTATCAGGCCAGAAGCAAGGAACAGGAGGATATGTTTGTTAGAGAGATATCTTTTCTTTGACCAATGGTTCCGATATAGATAAAGAAAGTTGATTTTTATCATGTAGCTAGTCAACACTAAAGAAAGGCTCCAGCCCAATCTCACATCATTTTACACGTTACATCATTCCTCAGACTCCTCATATCTAAAAACTGCCCTCGGTCTTCCAGTACACATTGTAGTTGAAACCCTGCGCGTCATAGAAGGGACCCAACTGTACCTTCTTTCCACCCACTGTAGCCTCAAACTTCAGACCTGTGCTGCCCTGTCGCTTGACGCTAGACAGGGACAGTGTAGGGACGGCATTGAGGGAAGTGTCACCATAGTTGGCCGCCAAGATAACAGGCCCGAAAGCAACCGCTGCAATGTTGCGGTTGTCGTTGGCGGCGATGGTTCGCAGGCTCATGGGGACCTTCAAGGCGACGACGTCATTGGCCTTCCACGTCCTCTTGATCAAGGCGTACTTTCCAGACACAATTTGGACATTGGAAGCTTGGCCATTGACCAAGATGGACGCCTTGGATGTCCATGAGGGAATTCGGATCGCCAAAGTCCACTCGCCCGTCTGGCCGGTGATCTTGAGAGAAGTCGAGTCTGTCTGGGGATATTCGGTGGACTGGGTAATGGAAACTCCCTTCTGCGACCAGTTGAGCTTGGAGGGCGTGAACAAGTTAACGTAGAGAGTGTCCTGGGTATGGAAGTAGATCGAGTCCATCAGCTTGGTGTTGGTCTCAATACCAGATCCCTGGCAGCACCAGAATGAATCGTAGTCGGTGCTCCAAGTGCCACCACCCCAAGCAGGGCCGACTCCTCTTCGACCACCGGGTTTGAGAGGAGTAAAGTATGTGACGTGACCGTGGCTGCTAGCAGGGTTCTGCTGTCCCAGCAAGTGGTTCATGAGAGCATTCTCGTAGTAGTCAAAGTAGGAAGCGTCACTAGGGTTCAAAGCCCAGAGCTCACGGGTCAGCTTGAGCATGTTGTAGGTGTTGCAAGCTTCACAGGTATCGCTGTCCAGATGCGCAGCGATAGCATCGGGATTTCGGAAGTGCTCGGCCTGGCTGTTTCCGCCGATAGCGTACGTATGCTTGTTAACGGTAATATCCCAGGCATTGCGGCCAATGTCGAGGTATCGCTTCTCTCCAGACACCTTGTACTCGCGCATCGCGCCGATCCACTTGGGAACTTGTGTGTTGGCGTGCAGCCCAGAAAGCTTGTCGACATTGCTCGCTAGGGGATCAAAGATGATGGCATGGTCGAAGCGCTTAGCGACGGTGAGCCACTTCTTGTCGCCGAGGTAGTAGGCGATGTCTGCGAGGACCTCGTTCATGCCGCCGAACTCGGTTTGCATCATGGTCTGCATCTGGTTGTAGCTCAACTTTTCAGTGCGAGTGTCGACCCAGCCGGCCAACTTCAGTAGGACGTCCTTTGCCTTCTCGTCACCAACACGGCGGTAGACATCAAGCAAGCCAGCAAGGGTCTTGTGGATGGCATAGTAAGGAACGTTGCCGTTGTTTAGAGTCCTGTTTTCTACCTTTGCGATCTCAGATTCGGGAAAGCCTGAAAGGTATCCGCTGGTGAAGCCGACCTTCTGATTGTTGGCCTGGCACTTGGCGAGCTCGGCGACAAAGTAAGTAGCGCGAGAGCCGCACTCTTTGTTGCCAAGAGTAGCGTAACAGTGAGACCACGCTGAGAGGAAGTGTCCTTGAACGTGGCTCCTGAAAGGAAAGTCGGGAGCATCCCATCCACCGTTCTTCTGGGCGCCCTTGGTATCGAGGCCGTGGTTCTGTCGGAAGACGTAGAGGAGACGGCCAGGGTCGATGGAAAGAAGGTAGCTCACAGTTCGCTTCTGGTTGTCGGACCATCGACTTTCGGTGAGGGATACATCCTTCATCTCGAAAGCGTTGGCTACATCGGCGACTGCATTGGCTGCTTGGACCCCCATTGGGAAGGCCAATGAGGCGATGCTAGCGAGCAGAGTCGCAGCGTTGACAAGCATCATGATGACTGCCTTGGATGCTTGTAGTTGGGGAAAACAATTTGAGCTGGAACGGAGATTTCAGAGTCTGATAACTCGCCCGTTAAGTAATATTTTGATCTGCAGCTGCATATCTATCTGCCTCACACCGCACCACCTGGGAAGCAGTATGGAACGATATCACGAGGGCTCGAATTTTCATGAATCATCCAATCCGAGTTATTGGAGCGCTAGAATATAAGGTTACATTTTACATCATCCAGATCTGGGGTACTCCAGATCTGTGTCAAAGCTCTAGAGAATTGGTCGCGACGATCAGCAAGTTTCCACAAATCAGAGACTCGACTGAGTGACTGAAACAAGCGCACCAATTACTCCCCCCTGCCAAGATGATCTTTGTGGGGATATCGGACTATTTAGAAGGTTGCAATACATCATATGCCACTCCAATGAGGGATTCGGGTCTTGCGAGTCCGAACAGTAATGTTCCTAGAAGGGCACGTTTCTGTTTGATCTTTTTCCGTTGTCATCGGTCTCAGCAGAATGAGGCCACCCGCGAGGTTCTAGACTTGTTGCTGGATGCATTCTCTTCGGAGGAAGTGATGTAATATCCGTTCTCGCGTAACACATTTCCTTTGTTCTCTTGGGGTTGTACCTGATAGTAATGCAGCATTCCTAACTTCTCACTGTGACAGCAAAGTATTATTTTGATAGAAATTACTGTTCTTATCTTAACGCGGTCGATCAAGATAATGTATCTATCAACGCAGCTATTAACACAAATTTTCTCCGCACCGAACATAGCAACGTATGTCAATATCACTAGTATGAAAATGCTGAAAATGAAAGCAAGCCCCAATAACAATAATGCAGCCTCAAGTCGCCATAGTAACATACCGTCAGCAAGCTCCACTCGCCATCAATAGTCTTGCTTGGTTGGCTGCTTCCTACTCCGACACGAGTTTCTCCGCATTTATTCCGTGAAGTTTTCAACTGCACTTCTTCACAGACTCAGTCTTTCTTTACCATACACAAACCATGACGATGGCACGGGGACCATCCCTGAGCCATCTTCCCTTGGAACTGCATGCTAGAATCCTCAGCTATCTTGATGTGGGAGATATAAGACCCCTCATGGAGACGAATAGCGTCATCAACTTCAAAACCAGGCCATCGTTCTACAACAAGATTTACATTGGACCTCGATCTAGGAAAAATGCTACAACGCTTCATATAGTTCAACTGCTTACTAAGAATCCTGAAGTCCTATCCCTCATTCATAGTCTTGTTCTATACGAGCTGGATGACATATGGATTCGAGAGTTACTCTCGCTCGATTTGCCGAACTTGAGAGACATCGATATCCAGCACGGGGCCAGTTCTGACAATCTTCAAACTGAGGAAGAGAAACAGATTCTAAATAGAAGGATAATTGCTAAACCCAAGATGCAGAAGCGTCAGTTTGCCTTGATGAGCCTTTACCTTATAACACTTCTGACTAAAGACAAAAAACAGTCAACATCGGCGCAAGATTTCTTTTCTCCCGTGCCACAACGCCCAAATATAGACTCACACTTGGCGATGCACCTCTGCTCAGTCACCCCACTATCACCAGTCTTAGACTGTCTTACCTAAGCCTTGAAGCTTTCGGTGACGCTTCCATCGAGTCTTTGCCCCACGAGGCTCTGGACACTCTATATATCGACAGGTGTAGCTATTCACTCAAAGCACTGGACAAGCTCTTGTCAAGAGCCAAGTCACTGAGGGTCTTCGAGTTTCACCACAGCAGAGGTGCGCTGCCATTTGATCCCCTCGACTTTGCCCGATTGCTTCAACCTTGCCAGAAGACCTTAAAGGTCCTTGAACTGTGGTGGAGCGATGAATATGAGCCCAGGTATCGAAGCATGGCTCTGGCAGACTTTACGGTCTTGAAATACCTCGTTATTCCATCTAAAGCGCTGTTCGGCCCTTATTACATATGGACAGACTCTTCAACCTTGATAAAAGAGCGAATACCACCAAACCTTAAGATTCTATACCTCGATGGTATGTCGATAGATCACGAAGCTCCCCCTCGTGATGACGGAGAAGGGACACTTTCGCCCGCGGACCATCGTTTAATGGAAACGATCTTGAAAAACACTACGTACTTCCAACATTTGCGCTATCTGGTATGGACTGGGCCTGGAAGAATAGCGGAACCGAGGGATCTTGATATCCTTGCGGACCAAGTTGGACTGATAGTCTCGGGGGTGAGACATGGTTACGATATGAACCCCTTGCACTCTTGGCTTGATATCCCCGACACACCAGAGGAGGTTGAGAAACGGGCAGAACTTAGAAAGAGACTTTATTAGGACTCGTGAAAGTCTATTTGTCTTGTGTTTTGTGAGGAAGGGGGGTGGGTATATCATCTCATTAGGTCTAATCTTGGCATCACTCCAGCTCTACTAGGAATCCCTTATCTTTCTGCTTCCAAACTCATCTCAGTAACTTTAGCAAAGTCCTTTTCCGTGCTTGTTAGTGATGTATTGGAGCTTGTTGATGGATCAGGAAACCTCGGGTCCCTTTCTCTGGAAGCGTCTACCTCAACCACCACTGATGTAACAGTATCCATTTGGATAGCCTGTCCCCGTAGCGACTCTTGGCTAGTAGTCCGAGTCATTCCCTTTCTAGATCTATTTCCAGGGTGACCTCCACGGGGCCATGTCCACCATCCACCAGCGTTGGCATCCTCATCGCTTCTTGGTCTTCCTCCCTGAATGAAAATAGTATTGCCAAATCGACGGGTCGCAGGCGTCTGTAAAAATGCGAATGTACCCAGACCTACATCAGACGAGGACACATCGTATCTGGATGCAAATACGATGGCATTTCGAGTGGTACCAAAGAGTAGACAGTCGAAGGAACCGTTGGATGCGATCATGGCGCCAGCGAAGCAAAAATATCCGTTTGGCACATCGGCTCCAGCCATGGTCGCTATTCTACCAGCGGCTAGAGGAAGGGTACAAAGGACGTAGATGACGGGGTAGATGAGAAAGGCAGGATTGCGATTGAGATGAAGCTGAGTGGCATCCCCTTCATTTTGGCCACCCATCGACTGGTTGTTGACTTGACGCCGGATGTGGAAGAAGATGATGGTGTAGAGGATTGAAGTAGTGGCAAGGCCGATGAAGATATACAGGTAATGGGTGAATAGTCGGAGATTCTCGTATTTCCTATTCATCCAGCACTGGGTACATGTTAGCCGACGACTAAGGAAGTGGTTCACAATCTGTTTAGTACTTACCCAGCTGCCAGCGCGCACAAAAAACCCTCCAAACTCAGCTCCGTTGCGTGTCCCAGCAAGAGGAAGAAAGGAAATGGCGTATACAAAAGCCCAGATCGCCATGATGACCGTATATAGCACCCTCTGGGATGTTCGGCGCTGCTTGACCACAGCGAGATACGTGTGGACAGCGATGGCGGTGATGAACATGCTCGACGCAAGATCTCCAAGCGACACAAACAGTCCCTGCGTGAAGCAGCATGGTGTTCCTACTAGTATTGCGTCGTTGCGCAGCCATTCGGCGTTGAGGAGGAAGGCCACTCCTTGGTGCATGTCTGCGAGGAGGAGGTTGATGATGAGGACGAGGAACTGATTCGGCTCTCGAGGGCTTGGCTTTACGTCTGCATCTTTGGCGTTCGCATCTTCATTATTATCTGAGAACACGCCGTCAATGCCCAGCGTAACGTCAATGGCTCGTTGAATAGGACCAGTCTGTTGTTGCTGGACGTGTCCAGGTGGTTGAGACTTGATGAAAAGGCTCCATGTCGTGAGTTTGTAGACGAGGTAGAAGAACAGCGTACTGGCGGAGAAAAACGAGATGAAAGCTAAGACAGTGACTGCGGTCAAGCCTCTGCGGAGATCTGGGTCTAGAGGGTCTAGAGTTTGGCTCTCTGGAGGGAGATCGCCCCAAGCCATGGCTGAAAGCGAGAATGAAGACAAAGCAAACAACAGTCTGTTCGATTGGCTAGTAGACTAGGAAAAGAAACGGCATGGCGTCAGAGATATAAGAAATGACAGCTGACTCTATGCAGGAGACAAACCCCTCAAACTGCAAGGCACCAGAGAACGATGTCACTCACGTTGATGTAAGCGAGGGCTTGTTAGTCTTAAAGGGTCGTTCTAGTCCCGCCTCATCCTAGCAGACTTTTTTTTTTTCAACCGCTAGGACGTGAGCTCTCGGCCGATTCCCCTGAAGAAGAAAAAAAGGGCCTTCCTCGCTGAGGCTAGCGTAGCGTTGATGGCTTCGGCCAAGAATGAAGCCGACCGAGATTTTAGCCGTTGATAGGCTAATTAGCGATCCATGCAGGCCAAGAAATAGCCAAGATGAAGAAAGATGAAACCTGGACGGGTTGTCAACCTGGAGTGTTTATCGATCATGGCAGTGGAGATTGAGTATCTATGCTTATCACAAGAATATGCTTAGAAACTGGGTCTCAGCGATCCCGAAGATACCGATCTCTCGCTTATTCGCATACGGTATCATCCAATGCGACGCTCAACAGCTTCACTTACGACCTTGTGTGCGTACGGCAAGTTATGATCGGCACCTCGTGGCAATGCCACTAGCGAGTCATTGTTTCACCCTGCAACGTTCCTTCGCTCGTCAACGCCCTGACATGTATTAACTTGATTTGGCGATGGCTTCATCTCGACTCCGCGCTAGCCCGTGTCATACGGAACAGTAGTGCCGTTGCCAAGATACGTACTATACCTACTCAGATTGTCAGTTTCGGCAGTTCATCAAAGCGTGCCACATCATGTTCCAAGGGTGGAACTACTTTTAACCCATGTAGCTGCTGAAAAAAAGGGTGTAGAACGGGGCGGTAGTCTAGACCTCTGGCGGCCGTCGATCCAACCTACGGTCGAACGGGTGAGGCTCAATGTTACCGTGATAGCATCCTTTATAGTGACTTGAAACCCCAACTTTGAAGGCTTATTTCGTGCTTGGTTATCCTTGGTTTGTTTCAGTTCTGACTCTCGAGATCTGAGTAAGAATCACCTTATAAAAATGCTTGCTTAAACTGCTGAAAGCTTGTTATAGGCTCTTCTCACTCAACTGCCGTTGCACTTCTTCCACCAACCGTCCAATGCTGTCAAACCACCATTGGAATGCAACGTCGTTCTCCAATGATTTGCAATTGCCTCCTACTCCTTGGCGGCCTTGATCCTACTACGAGCAACTCAAACGCGTGTGAATTCAAACCTTTTTGCAGAAGTGGTCTGATGTCAAACTTGTTGCAACGTAAAGCAACCACCCTATCCTTTTCCATGCCTCAATTGGTCCTGTCATGGTAAGAGAGATCGTCAAGGTTGAAGGGTGCAGGCCTGGCTTCCAATGTTTTCGGCACTGTAGATTTTGCCAAACTCAACCGAGGGCCGGAAGTGACCTAGAGTTGTTAACATGTTGTGTTGTCAACGTTTGATAACATGACCAGGTGAGAATCAAAAAAAGGAGATCAAATACCATAAAACGTTGGGTAACTTTTGGTTCCCTTTGAGATACGGAAACGCCCAGCTCTGCGAGTGTAGTAAAATAATGTGATAGAATTAGCCTATGACAGATTCGAATGTGAAGCTTCGAGCTCCGTAAAAAAGCGCATCGACATCACTGGATAAATCCCACAGGGTCTTCTCTATATGTGCCTGCTATGCGGTGTCGCACAAGATGAGCTGTAGGACATTGAGTATGTCAGATAAACATAATTGCTGCTCATTCACTCTTCCAATTCTCCTTCTCGAAAAGGTCCATCACGTTGCCAGTCCAATCTTTGATTTCTTCTGGTGATGCAGATGTTCCCGCCTGGTGAAGTGCGTTCCTAAGCGTCTCTTCCACTGTTCGTGATGTTGCATATACCACGTTGTCCGTGCGACTCTCTGGGCCCAGAAGACCATCTATTCTTGTCAAGAGATTACTTGCTGTGGGCCGTTGGGAGGGGTCTCGTGAGAGACATGCCCTCATGGTCCGGAGATACAGTGACGGGACGTTCACGCCTCCAGTGCCTACGACACCAAACTCAATGACATAATCCGGGTCACTGATAGCCAGCAGCTTCGGTGCAAGTCCTTGAATATGGCCAAATAGCTGCTGACCATACACCATGAGATACAAGATACATCCAAGACTCCATATATCACTCGACTTTCCGAATCTGTATGATCTGCTCAAGCCTTGCTGCGTAGACGGTGGCATGCTCAACGCCTTTAGCGTCTCAGGAGCCATATAGTTCGGGGTGCCTGCCAGTTGGTCATTGTAAATGTTGACGGTGTCATCTGGAATAGTATTCGCAATACCAAAGTCAACGAGCTTGAGAGTGCCGTTCATAAGAACGAAGTTGGCGGGTTGTAGATCAGAGTGAACAATATCCAGGCTGTGAATATCAGCGACGCATTTCAGTATCTCTGGCCAATGGTAACCAACAAACAACACGTCTAACTTCGCATGATCTTGATAGTGATCCTTGATGATATCTTTGAGGTCGATCTGCCCCAGCTCCATTACCTGATGACAGTTAGTAGTCTCCTAAAGGGAATAGAGCATCAAGGGTTGCGCTTACAATGTACAGGCAGTTTTTTGACTCATCGATGGCCCAATCTTTTAGCAAGACGACACGATCTGTCGCTGTTAGACTCTCGAGGAGTCGAACTTCATTCTTGATCAGAGTCTTACCACGCTCATCTAGCTTGTTCAAAGAAACTGTCTTAAACGCCGATATTTCTTGAGTTGCAGAGATAACTTCATAGACTCGTCCACTTCCACCCTTGCCTAGTTTTCGCATGACTGCGTAAGACTTATTATTCGCAACGAAGCGCCTAGCAGACCTGCGTTTCTCGTGCTCGGTTACAGTTCGTTTATCAGGAGCAGGTGGTGCAGGAGTAGTGGTAACATGCGGCACTTTGGCAGACGATCTTTCGATGTGAGATATACTTCTTCCGAGGCAGGAGACTGCGGTTTGTCTGAACCTTCTATTATCGGATCTTTCCTGGGATTGAGCTTGTCGCGCCCAGGCAATAGACATTGCTTGTAGTCTTCTTGGTGATGCGTGGGTGATTTTTTCGGAATCTGGTAGTTTGTCTGCATTGCTGATGTAACTAGGGAGCCTCTTGTGTCATATGTAGGTGTTAGAGTAGTAGGGCTTCTTTCCCCGACTGTTCTTGGCCGTCTGTTGTCTTGAATTGAGGTAGACGGTGTCGATTCCTGATTATTGTCAAGAAAAATAGCTTCCATGCTATATTCCAGACCCGTAGTCGCATACCCGAGGCTACTACTTAGGGCCTGGTCGAGGCCGGCCCTTGACGAACTTGGGATCCGAGGCAGGTTTACGATCCTGGAGGAGCGTCTACTTTGCGATTCATTTCTCCCCCTCTGTTCCATCTCATCATACTCTGACACGGTAGTCGGTTGTTGCGGGGTACCGAGCCCTGCATCGGCGAGCAAGGCTTCTGTCACGGCGCTTAGCTGTGGATTGGGGATTGAAACATCGTTCTCGTCCGAGTCGGTGTATAGTCCTGGGTGATCCATGGTTTTTGTTTGTTTATTCATGGCAAGCTGCCCGAGGTGGACAGAAGAGTAGGCAGAAAGAGGCAGAGTGCAGCACGGTTGGTATTGTGTTTTTCAATGTTATTAATGTCGCAGATTTGCCCAATCAGACTATGTTTCACAGTAGAGCAGGCCAACAGTATCTGTTGGCTCATGCAGGCTAGGCGAACCAACCGTTGTTGGGTACTTTCGGGTAAGACAGGGCAACACAATATTAGGATTTTATTACTATCAAAAGAACTGATTCTAGGATACGAAATCTCCAGAAGCTTGGAAGCATAACCCAAAAGCTTCTTAAAATGATATAAGTGCCATGGATATAAGAGTAGGAACAAACAAAAGAAAGGGAATAGCAGAAAGATGTACGCTCCCTGCCGAGACGATAACAGGCATATCCGACGGTCTTTCCACGTATGACACCATGGCTATATATAAGTCTTTCTCCCCTACAAACTACGTCAATAGTAAAGTGACTTTAGTCTTGTGCGCAGCAGGAACTTCCGAATAACCATGGATAGGCTGACTGTCATCTACCACGGCTATCTCTTCCGACACTTTGAACTCGGCAGTGGAAGAATCTTCTTGGTGATTATTGGCGTAAGCCCCAGGAGCTTCTTCAACATAATCACCAACTTGAGTAGAAGAAGGAATGGAATCGTCATCGAGTGTGGTTGGCTCGGGTTGGACGACTGGCTGCTTTGGCTGTGCGGGCTCAGCATAACGTACTGCTGTCTCAACTGGACCAGCACCAGAGACAGCATCCAACGGATAATTCATCTTCGCTGACACTGGCATACTAGCTTGGTGGTTTGCCCGAGTGACTGATAGAACAGCAACAACTGCGGGCATCGTAAGAAGAACGTAGTTCTCGCCATTAGCGCCGCATGCATTGCAATGCCTCTCAACCGTGGTCATCTCTACTGAGGGTACCGACTGCTCAGCACAACGTTGACATGGATAGTACTCCATAGTCGCGTAATAATGTGTGACCCTCAATGACGGCGGGTGTTCTGGGTCTACAATGGTGTAGGCAATGGCTATGACTGTTGTTGTAGGGCCTGCTATTTTCGTCATATTGTTTTTGCCTAACCAACCACTAGATGGCGCTGGTCTCATTGGAGGGAAAGGAACAGCCAAGTCAGTGGTAGTCAAAACATCAACAGATGTAGGCTGAGGGAGAGTTCCACCGGTTGAGTCTGATGTCCTTGCTTCCTCGGCTCTCGTGGAAACAAACGTTATAGAGTTGAGTGTAGTACTCGAGAGCTCAGATGCGTCCTCGCTCAACTCATATAGTGTGAGAAGAGCGTCTGGAGGTGTGTCGCGGCGATGGCGTTGTCCACGTTTCATGAAAGCCGGAGATACGCCTTCAGAGAAGACTAAGCCACCACAGAAAAGCGAAGGGTCACCAGGGCACAAGAGATCACATTGGCCCTCACCAACGAAGGTGGTAGAGTCGAGAGAATCTGCTGCATAGCAGAAACTATCATAAACGCCTATGTATTGGCGTCCCCCGGCTTGTGATACACATTCGGCTGGCGACATGTCGTCACTGGTTGCTACCAAGCTGAAGGATGGATAGCCATCTTCTGAGCTTAGACATCCAAGAAACGTGTAGCTAGAGACGACTTCTAAATTGAAAGCATCTAGAGTGCTGGTGGGTGTCGACTCTGCTGAAGACGTCGCAGTAAGCCCTATAGATTGGGTGCGTTCAAGCTCTATTAATTATGTCAGAATTTGGTTTTGTCAAGTGAATTCCATGTTTCCTCAATATTCATACCTGTTGTTACACCATCCGTTACCTCATCAGAAGATTCTTGTGTAGTAGTGCTTTGAAACACCTCCGAGGTGTCCATGGAAGTATCGAGAGTAGTGGTGACACCTATATCCAGGGAGGTTGTCGACTCTTCTTCGGTAGTCGTCAAAGTATTAGTCAGTGTCTCCAGGCCCTCAAACGTTGTAGTCATCGTTAAGCTCTGTGGGTCTGCTGAAACTTCACTCAAACTGATACCAGATGACGTCGATTGGCCATCCGTAGATTGCGTCCCAGAACTAGTTGTCGTGAAAGAGTCTTGACTTGCCGTTGTATCTGCGGATACTTCACTTGCTAAAGTTGTCGAGGTCTCGCTGCTACTTTCTTCCGCTGACGAAGTCGTTATTCCGAGGTCCAGAGTAGATCCTCCTGTTGATCCTGAACTAGAATATTCTGTAGACGACGACTCAGAGCTCGTTGCAGTAGAAACATCACTCGTGGTATCTGTAGAAGTGTCGGTTGTCATAGAGATACTATCGGTTGAGTCGGTTGTAATCGTAGTAGAGATATCATCACTCAAAGTAGTTGTGGTTGTCGGGTCTGCGGTTGTCGTTACGTCAGGTACAAAAAGAAACACGGTACCTGACTCGGTCAAAGTACCCTTGATGGTTGAAGCAGACGTCGTCGACCCTGAAGTGATTGTTGATGTCACATAGTTGATTGTGATCTGTGGATCACATTCAGTACATCCTTGTCCTTTCACCATAAGTGCAGAGTCATACTCTCCGTCAACTACGTCGCAGACAGCAAAGACCATGGTGTGTCTCCCCACAGACGCTGGGATACCCATAAGCAGGGGCGGCGACGAGCCATCGTAATTGGAGCTGCGTGGAAGGCCAGGCCGTTGCGCGATTCCTATGTCTGGTCCCAGATATATCGAGGTTGCCGACATTCTACCACCCGTATCGTCCACGGCATACTGGACACCATCTAGGTAGATTCCAATGAGGTCAGGTCGTTTGCTTGTTCTCTAGTTAGCTGCAGGATGTCAAAGTATTTGATCCATCTTCTCTTACTATGTGTATTCCATCTAGGCGAAAATGAATTCGACCAAAACACCTTCGTAGGTGCTCTCAACCTCAATGTCAACTGACAATACAGTTGCATCGAAACCTTCGGATCCGCAGTACGCTACTGAGCGAGACGGAATTTCGATATTGGCTTGACCCCCAAGGTTGCCAGCAGCGCCTGCATTACCAGAGGTTAGAAGACCACCACTTCCAATACCAAAGGGGCCATCGCTGAATGTTCCCGTGCTGAAAACGAGTCCTCCAGATATTTTAAATTCAACTCCAGCTAGAAAATTGGCGTCAACGACGGAGACTCCAGGGCCGTTGAAGATGGCATTTGCAACCGCGAAGGCATCTCCATTTGGAAAAACCGAGATGGAGGCACCCATGGCGGTTGTTGAAATGGGTGGGAATAACTCGAAGACAAGAAAGTGGAGGAGTTTGAGGGCCCAAGTCTTCTCTATTTGAGAGCCAACGTTAAGCTGAGGCTAACGCGTTTTCAGCAGAGCGACATCTTCGTCGGTAATGCACGCTGCATTCGAGAATGAAACACATGTCTTAGACAATTGTTGTTCTCGCTTGCTACAATCGCGTTCTGTCAGAATGCTTATCCTCGATGGGCCATTCAGCTGCATTATTTCAGCCGCACACTACCCCTTGCGTGTTCAAGTCGCGTCTAGGCCCATCGCAATTTCCAAAAAGCGAATACAATAGCATCTTTCATCTATCCGGAGACGTGGTCTCTATTTGCGCTCCCAGAAACCGAGTAAAATGTCTTGAACTGTGAGCATTGTGGATTGCGGAAGTTGCTTCAGACGTTCTGGAATTAAATGGGTTCAGGAAGGACTGGCCATATTATGCAATTGTATGTGGGCATTCTTCTCGCCAAATGGAATTGTTGAGAGTTACGGGCTTGATCTGTTTCTAAACATCTAGAATCCTGTCCCTGGACGCCTCGCCGACACAAGCCAAGATAAGCAATTGCTCAGGCTTCACTGGTAACTAGCTCGCACATGGCAGAATACACTTAGTAAGATACTTGCGACATTGCGGGAGTAACTAATTGCTTTAGGCTCCTCAGTAAGGGAGCACCATTAGAAGCATTGCAAGCTGGGACGAGGAATGTCTCTTAGCTGTTGGTGGTGGACTGCAACATGAGTGGAATGTGTGCTAGTAACAACGACCAATCTCACCCAACAACCTGGTCCAACTAGCCCTACCACATACCCAGAGGTAAATTAACGGAGATTCTGTTCCGTAAGTATTACTTTAAGTCTGAGCTAAAAGTCACGTGCAAAAAAAACGCAGTTAACAATAAATATCATAGGACGGAAGTGGACCGAGGGGGCCAGATAGACAGACAGTAGCTACCTAAACATATAGAACTGGATTGCAGGATGGGGGACACTTACTTGCTGAAAAATCGAATTTTTATTTAGTTCCCCAGCCAATTGCGCGTTGAGGTCAAAATTCTATGACCACATGTTACCTAGGAACCTCTCAAAAGTCAGTAAAGTCATGATTGAGAATATGGCATGTGTGGTGTCGAAGAGTCTTAAATAATCAGGCGATGTCGGCTAAATGCGTCTACAAAGTCGCAACATCTAGTGCGAATAATTTCAGATCGGCAAAATGTTTTGTGCATCATATTGAGACGATGGGTTGGCGCAGGCAAAGGGAGACGTTCTTTACCAAGAATAGAGAAACCGTTATTCCATCCGTATCACCTACCTAGTGACTTAGAAATTTATTGATATTTGATGCTTCTTTATACATATATATGCACGTCTCTGTACTGTGTGTTGTTTAATTGCCCCATCGTCATCATAACCCCGACTGGGACTGATGTACCGTTTCCACAACACAATACTCACTATGAGCCATTCTGAGTGACAATGGATAACTTTGGGTCAGATCATGGGTAAGACTGGTGTAAGAAGCACAAACCCTGGCTACTTGCTTACTGCAACGCTGTAAGAAAGACATCTGGCTCCATGATAACACGAAAGGATAACATGTGGTGCTTGTCACGGCGTATTGGGATTAGTGTGTCATTTTGAAGGCATATGCTTGTAAAACATCAGAAAGCAAACTTCATTCAAGAGAGTTAATGCATGATAATATACTTCTACATGTTTCTACTGAAATAATTTAGTACTGACGAGACAAACAACCTAACTCATGGCACATTCCTCGATAGTGTACGCCTGGGCCTGTCCATATGAAATAACATACGATAGCACACCGTTACAGAACCATTACCCTATGCTATAAAGGATCGTCAATATTCAGCAGCAAAGCCTAAGATAATAGTAAGTGTTAAAGGTTGCGGCTAAATCGACAAGGCTATCACACCTGTCTCCGTGGTGCGGGAACAAACGGGTTGCTGCGAATTATTCGAAAATAACACAATCTGACTCGAAATGACTCATAGTCGTAACACTCAATTTGTAACCATCCCCACCGGGTCTTGAAAATTGGCTGAAAGTACTGATATATGGGAATGGTCGGACAGTTAATTATCAAATACAATAATATCCAAAAGAATCCGACAACGACTCTGCAGTTCTTCTGTTACTCCAGTAAGAACTACTGAGCAAGATGAATACGCTGACAACAATAAAATATTGGTCTATCGTACAGGATAAGAAAGAAGTTGAGTCCTCAAGACATGTTATCATGTGTGAAAAGTTGAACCCTTTATGGTAGTCTTCTGGTGTAGATTGCGAGTAGGTGGACAAGTTGGCCAGCAGCCAGTATTGGAAAAATAAAGCAGTAAAGGTGATTTGATAGCTGAAAACAGAATACCGTTCTCAATCTAATCGTTTTTAATCATAGTATGAGCTTTTGGCATGTTTGATTACCATGTAGTTTATCGAGCTCTGGTCTAATATTGCCACAATCGACTGAAAGCTCTAGAAATATCTAAAAATCCGTTTCCTTCCAAAAGAAAATACTAATGCCTAACTCCCTTCCTATCCAAGCAGCGCTTGTACTTATCGGGCGTTCTTTGGGTTGGTTTGGCTTTCCAAAGCGCTTTCATATCGGAACTCAATATCAGTCTTGACTCCGATACGACCGTTAGGCATCACAAGCTCCTCTTCGCTGCTGTTATCGTCAATTCCCTTCTTGATCCTTGTTTCGAAATTGCTTTTCATCCCGCTGTTACCACCGACGCCGCTTCCCTGGAGCGGCTCAAGAGGCATTTGTTTGAAGCCGGAGAGCTTGTTGCTGGACATGCCCGAACTTCCAAGCAGGCGGGGGGCATACTTCTTGGCAACGGCCTTGTACGATGGAATTGAAGCGGCAAGGATACCAATGTTGGTTTCAATGACTGACCAGTACATGGCGTTCGAAATTACCCAGGTCTGATCATCGGAACTAAGCATTGGCGGGATGTAGGTGATTCGGATGATGGAGGACACGCAAGCACTTGGCGATAATTAGCATAAGCGACCCCAGGGACAAGGGTTCGTAAACTCACAAAAGTCCAAGGCCAAGAATAACACCCAAGCTGATCTTTTGCCGTCTCGGGATGCGGAGCTTCATGATCAGGGGGATTGGTAGCGAGTAAGTAAGGATATCGGTGAAAATGTTGACAGCAGCGTTGGCCAAGTAGAAGGCGTTGATGTTCACACATTTTTTGTCTTCGTCAAGAATGGTGATATCGTAGGCCGCTGCTACTGGCGTACACTGGAAAATGCAAGCCAGGACGTTGGCACCAGCTTGACTTCCAACAACCGCCATCATGAAAAAGGCTACCTTGCGGAGCACCGGATCACCAAGACGGGTATAGAATGCGAGGACGGATATCTTGATGAACCCTAGGCAAGCATTGTAAAAGATAGACGATAGCCAGACAATCTGAAGATAGGCGATAAAGTTGTCGGTACCACGCTCTATAACGTCAGCGTAGTGACCACCAAGACCATGGTGTACGGCTGAGTTTGGTTAGTGAGAAGCTTTGCTTTCTTGCTGAGGGCTTTACTCACAAGCTATTGTGCAGCCAATGAAGCACCAAGATAGTATCTTTTATCAGTCAATATTTGTCACGCACAACGCCGTATCTGGATGGACATACCGCTCCAACACAAATTAGATCTGAAAGAGTTAGAAGTGACAAGGAGAAGGTGGGAGACCAAAACTTACAGTCATCAACACCAATCGACTTGACGATACATGCTCGTGTCCATAGTCGAAGAACAATGGCAAGAAAGCTAATGACAGCAAAGACAATAGCTACAGAGTTAACTGTAGGACCCTGTGTCTCAACCATGACTGCTTTTAGAGAAGAGGAAGATGAACATTCAGACCAGCTGCAATGTTTGGGCTTTAGCGAAACTGGGGAACAGTTAAATGCGAAGCCCCATCGAGTCAGCTACGGACAAAGGAGTCGATTCATGCAAGCCAGGAAAGAAAAAAGTAGCCACTTCTTATGAATTGTTCAAATCATTTCCTAGTTTGTACATGCATAATGGCCGTAATAATCCTTTTTGGGTAGCATTCGTCGCAGGCGGTTCCTAGTGCCAAGCAGTAAGTCCAATGATATCGTGTCTGGGCGAATATCACTTGTCAAAGAAGTGTCAGGCACAATTTCCTCAGCATCTAAGGTCCCAGGGGGCGTTGTCCTGATTTCGAGAGATTTCTTCAACGACAGGGGACTTGGTTTTAGAGGCAACAGCAGATTCATTCAATTGCGGGTTTTAGTACAATTGAGGAAAAGTTTGGCTCTTGGTTTGAGTCTAGCAGGGTACGGCTTGTCGGACAATGGTCCCGGCGGGTCAGGCCAACGTTGATCTATCATATCATGGGTGTTGGAAGGAATTAGCATGACGTTACAGAAATGCCTCGGTCTCTTTATTTGTTTTTTTTTTCCTCCTTTTCCTGGCCTATCAAGACCTGTCGTTATTGAACTTTCGTAATATCAACATAGTCCGTCAAGGAAATTGCATTCTCGCCACTCAAGTGTTGAGTCAAGAGAATAGACTTATTTCCGCCCCTACGCTTATAACCGTTATTGGTCATTCTTTAATGGACAACGGCTTCTTGCTCCAACTGTATTGCAACCTGGACCCATCGACAAGCACTAAATGATCATCGCCGTTGCGAGCACGTAATAGCTAAACGAACGAGTGCTAGGGGCGCTGGGGCGCAAATCGCAAGACGATGTAAACCATTCCTACGCTAGTACTCACGTCCATATACCTAGTTAACCATGCAATTAGGTGTAGCTGACATGTGAAGGTGCATAATGCTACTGCATGGTCTGGTACGAGGTTCTCGCATAGCATCCCTGGCGTAGACCTTCGCTTGCAGTGGATACTATGCTGAGACCAGGGTTCTACTTTCATGCAGCATTGCAACGATTATTGCGCCGAGTCTTAAGCTAAATTGTTTACGAAAACAACAGGCTGCTTCACTCGATCAACATCCGAAATACCCATTCTAATAACGGATGCTACGGAAGTGGCCTTCCATGCAGGCGAGACTGAGGAGTTGCACCGGAAATCCACCTCCCTGAAGTCCGCATACATGGTGCGAGAATCACGGGCCTTTCGTCAATCTTGGGACATGATCGTCCAGCCGTTGTAACGCGGTCTATTCCGGTTATAGGTTCGCCCAGTGTCAGTGGAGAAACGTTTGAAGTGAGACTGAGTGTCTACTGCGGCACCAATGCGTTGATCAATGTTACAAATCAGGGCTATCCCCTGGCTCCAAATGTTTGCTTATTTCCAGCTCTGGTCCATTGGTTATCCCTCTTCTCCCGTTGCGCTTCCATGCATATCACATCTCGACAATGGCTGTGATTAGTGTCCTCAACATCGCCCTTTTGGGTGTTGCTTACGTCGTCTTGAGCTTTGTTTATCAGATTATCAAGTACCGTTTCTTCCATCCTCTGGCTAAATACCCTGGCAACTTTTGGGGAAGTGTCACAAGGCTATGGATCACCTACCACAATGTGAAAGCCGACGAATGTGCAACCTTCCAGGAACTTCACCGACAATATGGTAAGTCGACAGCTTGCTTGTCACATAGTGTACATTCTCTAACATTGCGCAGGACCGGTAATTAGAATCACGCCTACAATGCTGCTTGTCAGCGATGCGACACAGCTTCCCAAGATTTACAGCCGACACGCCAACAAATCCAAGCATTACATCACAGGTAGCTTCGGAAAGGATGAGTCTCTCTTCAACATGCAGGACTCGGTCATGCATGCCAAGTACCGAAAGATTGCTGCACCCCTCTACAGCTTCACCAACATCAAGAAAATGGAGCCGTTGATTGACGTCAACATCAAGAACTGGATTGATCGGCTGCAAAAGGACTTTGCTTCCACTCACGATACATTCGACTTTGCGCCATGGGCGGTTTTCATGGCGTACGACATCATCTCCGAAGTTGGATTTGGTGCTCCATTCGGCTTCATCAAAGAGGGCAAGGACGTCGAGGGTTTGATCCAGGGCTTCCACGATGGTCTTGTACCTTTTGGTATCATGGCTAGGCTATACCCTCTGACTAACTGGATTAAGAGTACTTTCTTGGGCAAATACATGGTGGCCAGTCCTGAGCAGGACTCGGGTATCGGAACACTGATGCGATTTCGCGATCGCTTGATCGAGCAGCGTTTCAAGGATGTCGAGAACGGTGCCACCGGAGGTCGAATTGACTTGCTTCAGACGTAGGCTACGTTATTATCTTTTCTTTGGCTAGTACTGACACATGATGCAGATTCATCGAGGCCAGAGACGAGGATGACAAGCCACTGGACATCAACTACATCAAGGCCGAAATTCTGCTCGTTCTCCTTGCCGGCGCAGACACAACAGGAACAGCATTCCAAGCCATGATGGTGCATATTCTCACCAACCCTACTGTCTACGAAAAGCTCATGGCCGAAATCAACGAGGCAAGCAAGGCTGGAAACCTCTCCGAGATGCCTCAGTACGACGAGGTCGTCAACCACTGCCCCTACTACGTCGCCTGTGTCAAAGAAAGCATGCGACTCAACCCATCCGCGCCCAACATCTTCCCTCGTGTTGCTCCTCAGGGTGGTATCGAAGTCTGTGGAGAGTACGTCCCAGAAGGCACCGAGCTTACCTGCAATCCTTGGCTTGTTCATCGAGACCCCAACATCTACGGTGATGATGCAGAAGTGTTCAAGCCTGAGCGCTGGTTGGACGTCGACAAGGCCAAGATCTACAGCAAGTATAGCATGGGATTTGGGTATGGTCCGAGAGTTTGTCTAGGACAGGATGTTGCGCGAATGGAATTGTACAAGGGTCCGCTGCAGTTTTTGAGAACATTCAAGGTTGAACTGATGGACAAGTCGAACCCAGCCACTTATGTTGTCAAGGGAGGTGTGAGCTACTTTGAGAACATGCACATGAGAATCGAGAGTCGGGATGGCGTAGCTTAGGTTGAATAGACTCGAATAATAGCAATCCATACAATCCTAATTCGGTATTACTTGATGTTGCTGAATGGCATGGTTCATCTGCTTGACTATAAGTCAAATTCTATGTACGTGTCTTATCGATTACCTATCCTGTTACTAGCTGTTATTCTGGAAATTAGTTGGCGAACTCATTGGGAGAGAATTAGTTAGAAAAATCACGTAAACATCATCATGCTTTGCTTGGAAGACTTGTGAAAAAAAGAAGATAATTCTCGCAATGTTGAATTGCGGTCTGCTACCTTCCCCTCATGAGAATCTCAAAGTATCTCAAACTCCATTTTCCGTCGTTCAAAGCATATCGACTCTCCAGATACCTCATTCCTTCTTGACAACTCCTTCGTCCTCAAGCTCCTTCATCAAATCCTTGGGCTCCTCAGAACACACTGTGATAGTGTGGCCTTCGACGGTGGGCTCGCAGATAAAGTTGCACTTGTTGTTGGTAGTGCCGTAGATCTTGACGAGGACAATACCGAGTCGGGAGACATCTTGCATCCGCGCCTCCGGGACCTTGTGCTCCCAGGTTGGGCCATCGCGGTTGATTCCCTCAGTCATGTTGGAAGATTTGTTTGGATGTTGGTGGTAGATTTGTAGTGTCAAGTGGACTTTGTCGTTGAAGTGTTGACAGTGGAATTGAATTGTTGTATGTGTTTAAGTTGGAAAGGATTTGAGAAGGGAGAAACGCTGGCTTATATAGTTTTTAAGGGTATTTGAATCACTGAAGGGCCAACAGGAGGATATCTTCACTAACTGATGTTCACAATCCCCAGAATACAAAACTACATCACATCGTGAGATAGACTGCCTTCATTAACATACAAAACGTACTCTAGATTTACTATTCGCCCCTTAAACAGCTATGGCGCGTGCTTGTGCGTGATTCGTCAGTAACCCTCCGAATCATTCTCATAGGGCTTTAACAATCGTCTATAGTATTTTGAGTATATCTTTTTGTAACTGATTCAAGTCGATTGCGCGCAAATGTATCAGCGTTGTTGCTTCGCAAGGTGATTCTTCTGTTTCAGCTCCTGCGTTTTACAAAGCATCACTCCTTCTGCAAGTAATCTGTGTCTGTATGCTACCAGTGAATACGTGATATTGGTGAACTGGACCTGTTCAGTGTTTGTGCTATTTTATTATGTGAAATCTGAGGACAAGCTAAGGGTGTTAGAGGCATGTTCTTGGCACTATGAACCTTACCAGTGACGCTGCAGAGAATGTTAGAGCCTGAAATGTAAAGACTCATCAGCCACACCAGGTATGCAAATGCATGCCTTGACAGCCAATACAGTAGGTTTAAATGGCTGATTTCTTCAGCGCATTACAATTCAACAAGAGATGTGAACGAGGTTGCCTCAAGGTAGGTATCAAATATCTTCACACGGCTCGTTGGTTATGATGGGACGAAGAGGAGGAAGTTGCGAGCATTGGCAGTCCAAACAGCCCCGAGAGTGAATTGAAAAACTTTACTATACTTTTAACGCGTAATTAGGTCTCAGCATGGACTTGTAGCACAGCTTTAATAGGGTTGCGTCCGGAGTGATACCATGAGCGGTATAGCCAGATTTGCTGTAAGGACGGGATAGTTGGCCAACGATGTCAGCGATTCGGCCTCTCACAAAGGCAGAAATAAATCTCGAAATACTATTAGGTAGGGCCAGCCAAGAACAAGAGTTGAGCATTACTTAGTCAATTGTGGGCGTTGGTATGGTTCTGTATCCAGCTTGGTGATATTGAGTGATAGTATGAGCTGGATAACTAGTAAATTGACTCATTCCCCAGTGAGTATAGGTCTACTAAGGCTTACATTATCGTGTTATGATAATGCATAGTCTCGTTATATCAGCGCTCTAACCTGAATATACCTCGAAAGCTGCGCGACACTCATCCTCGGTGAAACGGCCCAGACTTGAAATGTCTACGAAAGGAAAGAATGAACGGCATGGATTGAATTAACAGGAATCACGGTTTTAAATGCCAAGGATGATTGAATATTTACTTTGAATTCTTCGGGATCCAGCTCGC
The DNA here is from genome assembly GCA_013623665.1 of Fusarium sublunatum. Classification (NCBI taxonomy): domain Eukaryota; kingdom Fungi; phylum Ascomycota; class Sordariomycetes; order Hypocreales; family Nectriaceae; genus Fusarium; species Fusarium sublunatum. The sequence goes on from JABFFF010000003.1 coordinate 186,846, forward strand.
CCAGTGGAAATGAGGACAGACTAGATACAACAGTCCTACTTATATACATGAATGAGCATTGATAGCCCGGGACTTAAAACTAAGTACAACAGAACAGCTACTAAGCTTGCGTTTAGTAGGCAACGGGCCAACCGTTGTCGTAACGGAGGAGGTTGATACCCAGGCGAGCATCGCCACGGGTAGCATCGTAGTAGTGGTAGACGAGGACATCGGCATCGCTGTCGGTGAAGACAGCGTTGTGACCGGGACCGCGGATCTGGCCGTGGGCGGCCATGACCTCGGTACCACCGCCCTGCATGAGCTGCTTGCCAGCCTTGTCGACGTAGGGGCCCTTGACGTTGGTGGAACGACCGACCATGATGCGGTAAGTGCTGTCCTTGCCCTTGCAGCAGCTGTCGAAGGAGACCCAGAGGTAATAGTAGTTGCCCTTCTTGGTGATGAAGGGAGCCTCAATAGCACCACCGTTGCTGGGACGGAAAGCAATGGAGGTCATCTGGTTGTCCTTTCTCTTACCGGTCTTGGGGTCGAGCTCGACGAGCTTAAGACCACCCCAGAAAGAACCGAAAGAGAGCCACCACTTGCCGTCGGTGTCGACCAGGAGGTTACCGTCGATGGCATTGAAGTTGTCGCTGTCGGAAGAGCGGACGACCTCGCCCTGGTTGGTCCAAGAGCCCGAAGCACCGGTGGTGCTGGTAGCCAGGAAGATGGCAGAGTTGCGGCTACCGAAAGAAGAGGCAGAGTAGTACATCAAGTACTTGCCGCCGTGGTAGGAGATATCAGGGGCCCAGAGGTTCAGGTCACCCTTGGTGTACATGGTGGTCCAGGGGGCACCGTTGGGGAACGCAGCACCGACATCCCTCCAGTTGGTGCGGTCAGTGGAGGTCTTCAGACCAACGCCGTTGGCAGTGAAGGCCATGATGTAGCCGCCGCTGGGGGTCTTGGCGACGGTAGGGTCGTGGGTGAAGGTGCTGCCGGAGACGGGACCGGGGTTGGGGTACTGAGCGCTGACGACCGGCGTCATGGCGGCGAGAGCGGCGAGGCCGCTGACAAGGAACTTGAACATGGTCGATATCTTTTTGGCTGGATCTGCTGAATGACCTGGAAGTATTGGAACAGCTGGATCTGAAGAAACTAATATTGCTGGGCATATATTGAGCCTTATATACAGATCAATGCCCAGCGATTGGAGCTCGCAACGCAGCATCTTGCCCTACATCCTTAATTTACAAGGTCGTTTCACTGGGCACCCCAAGTGGTTCCATTTCGATGGTGCGTGCTACCGGCGGAATCGACATGCGCCACGGAGAATCTTGGATACAACTTGACCCTGGCCTCATAAGCGCGCCAACGGAAGAATTGCCAAAGACGGAACCTCTCGGTCCGCACCGTATTGGGCACGCTAAATCCGCGCTATGATACTGTCAAAAAGACATTGCTGTTAACCTTATTATATTAAAATCAAGCTTATGATTTGAGTTAATATGACTTCAACCTCTTGTCCATCATAATGAAACTACTTCGAATAATACCCCAAATATCGATTTTATCTTGCCTTGCCTCTTGAGAACTCAATAAAACCCGTACCGAAGCTAGGACCGAACTTATATACTGGGCTATCCTAGCAGCCTAGTAGCTTGGCAACGAGACGGTCAGCTGGTTTTCCCGACCCCCCCCCCCCCTTGTCCGTCAGGAGGAGGTCATTTCCGCATTAAGGGGCAAACCTGGAGAAGTGTGCATAGCCCTGCAGGACAGCTGCCATGGCTTGGAGAAGCGATGGAAACAAAGAACATCTGGAACTCGTGCGCTTATATCTAAGCTTAGAGGTAGTGTAGCATCGTGTCTGTTTTGAGTAAGAGCCGTAAGCTATTTCCTTGGGAGGTCTGTGACGTAGCATTGTGGATGTGTGGGAGCTAACTAAACAGGAAGTATCAGCATTGTGCTCCGGAAAATGAAGATGCTTCGGAGGAAGGAGGAACAGCTTCGTGAGGCGGTCGAAAGCAAGGTCCCTGACTGGATCTCGTATCATCTAGTCGGTGAACTTGCAAAGGTTGGCCGAGGGGTCCGCAAGAATCAAGGGAGGCTGTCCATATCGAACGGTGGTTACCCTGGACATCTGGTTTATGGCAAACTCCAAGGAATCTATGAGCAGCCTGATGCGATGTATTTGCATTATCATGCAAAGTACTCAATTGCAAGCTCCAAGGTAGATTTTTCTGACAAATGTGGAGGATATTCGATGTAGTGGGCTGAACCGTTTCAGATTCACCTTGGTGATCAACAATTGCCATCTCCCGTCGCATCAATGCGGATCTTTTTGAACGCTCTCAAGGGCAGCCTGAACCATGTTCAAGATCTTCAGGACTTGCATGCTAGTATCGGAGTTTAAATTTTCGTTTGAACTTTATAATATCTATAAAGTGAATAACCAATATCATCTTCTAAAGGAAGAGTGATTGATATGACAGTATAAGCCCGGTAGTTTTCAACAATATTTATAATATCTATTTCTTTTCATCTTGGTTTACAATCCGTCTTTGCTAAATATGGTCAGAACTGATCATTCTAAGCCACTCTTCTAAGCAGAGCAGTAACAAAGCAAGTGGTGATACTAGGGATCATCACTTAACATCCCACGTCTTGGAATATACTTCTAGCATTGTTATTCTGTTAGGATGTGGAATGTTGGTATTCATCTCTCAACAGCTTATGAGAGTGACATAATGTCACATGACTAGCTGCTTCTTATTCTTTGCACCTGAAATTTCGGAGGCGGCAGTCAGCACGTTTCAGTTTCAGGCTCCTGTACTCGGTCCCGTCTCAGCATTCCAAGTTGTGGCTGTGCACTGACTGATGCTACCTTGAAACAAAACAACCCAACCCCAGCAAGCTCAAGAGCCTGTCAGCCCTGTCGAGAGAAGAGAAACGTCCCAACTTTGACGGCCAAACAGGGCAGACCAACGGAGCAATGCCTCCAGCGAAGGCGCCATTTCTACACGCCCGATACAGATTATTCGATCGATTTTATTACCGGTGCATTCACCCAGCGCACCTGTGTCTGCCCACTAAAGCAAGCCATGCTTATGAATCGCCAGTAAAAGTGTCTTTGACAGCAACGCCAGGAAAGTACAAGGTAATACTGGCTGGTCTGTGGAAACGGCTATGTGATGGTACAGATTTCTTAAATTTGACCCTGACCTCTTTTAAATACAAACAATCTTCATTAGTATTGTCCCTTGGTGATAATCCGCCAACTGAATTATTTCTTTACGTCCCACGGAGACGCAGAATGAGACGTATCAGTTCCCGATGTCGGGTAGGTTGTGACCGCGCCCGACTCTGAAATATTTGCAGGTGTGCCGTTCGTCAGTGTCACGTCTTGGGAACAACCAAAGCGAACCCCTCCCGAGTGAGAAGCCGAGTACTCTGTTTCCATTGGTAAGCGAGCTACTCAGAGACTGAACTGGGGAGTTTTCTTACGCGATTGACTCCCTCCTGACTCAAGGCCAGCTGCATCATTAACGTCATTCATGTCGTTGAGATCGTTCAGATCCATAACGTCGTTCACGTCTTGAAGCGTCTATTGGTCAAGTATCAGCAGGCCAAGTTATAGGTCTTTGTCAACAGAATCAACTTACCGTGACGGCCTCGATCGCATCATACTTGAGCAAAGCCGCGTTCCCAATTCCAGGAAGCACCATGGCCATTGTGGTATGACGTACCGCACACCAAAACACCTTCTTTCGAACTCTCCTCCACTTTGCTTTTCTGATCTCTTCCATGTCTTGTGCAGGTGTTGGAGACTTAGGCGACTCGCCCATTGTAACTAACGGCTAGAGGTGAAGGGTCGTTGAGGTTAAGAGTGGACATAAAATCTTTTCTTATAAAGTGACAAGACACGAATCTAAATACTTTTGCCCATCCGTTCCTATTCGGAGGTTTTAGCATCCTGGAATGCGAATGGTATCTATCAGCAAACCCCAGAAGGATAACCATAGCGCCACTTCTACGTCGTGGACAAAACAGGGAATCGAGATGCTGACGGTGATAAGCCACACGATAGGACTACTTCCGCTTTCGTCTTTGTATTTACTGCGTGAGAAGCTGCTGAAGCAAGGCTGAATTGAGTATTTTGACAAATAATGGGTCAATAATGCATCAGCGTCGGGTTGTAATAAAGCTTGAAAACGAAACTAAGCAGTGCACCTGGTGAACTGTTTACTATATTTGCTTGTCTGTTCGCCCACGACTGGAATTTTGAACAGGCATTGACGAGTTCGGAATCTAGATGCCTAACTGAAGTGTCTCATGATGCACCTCGTGTCTGTTCTCCGCAGTGATAACCTCTCTTTGACAACCAAGTTAGACGCCACAGTCACCATCATGGGCGGTACTCATTGAGACTCCATCTTGAAAAACAACTGAGATTCGGATTTCTATGGAATGAAAAAGAAACCATAGAGAAGTTTTAAATATCGGCTTTAGGCTCAAAATCGAACCTGGGGCTATCTGACAGAAGAGAGCAGGACAAGAATGGTGTTAAGCCTGGCAAGCCTTCACCGTTGGGTATACCCACCATCGACCACCAAAGCGGACCCTGTTACAAACGAGCTTCTTCCTCCCGCCAGATATAGAACGCCGTCAGCAATCTCTTCGGGGGCGCCTATTCGCTGCATAGGAACGGCTGTTGTGATTCGCTCTTGCATCGCCTTCAACACCTCGGGATTCTTGGTTGTCATGGGTGTCTCTGTATAGCCTGGGCAGATAGCATTGATGCGTAGCCCCTCTCTGGCATAGTCCTCCGAGGCTGAACGGGTGAGGCCAATGACGGCGTGCTTGGCGGCCGTATAAGATGTTGACAGCGGAATGCCAACAACGCCTTGAATTGAGGAGAAGTTGACGATGGATCCGCGTTGCAATACTCTCCCATTGATTGAGGAGCGGATCGGTTCCTGTTTGAGCATGACCTTTGCGGCAGCTCTCAAAACAAAAAACGTTCCCGTCAGGTTGATACTGACAACACGGTTCCAGTCGGCAGTATGAGCAAAAGCCACTCCGCCTTGATGCTTCATGGCAATACCAGCGGCGTTGACCACATAGTCGATCCGACCAAACAGCTGTGCTACTTCCCACACGACTTGATTGATGTGGTCCTCGTTTGTGACATCAGATGGGTAGATAAGGATACGGCAAGACTTGTTGCATGACACCAGCTCGCTTTCAATTTCGGCCTTGACTGCTTCCAAGGCTTGTTGGTTGAGGTCTATAAGTGCAACTCCGGCAGAACCTTCCCGTGCGAATGCTTTGGCACATGCTCGGCCGATCCCAGAGCCCCCTCCTGTAATTAAAGCGAAGCCGGGGACATCCATATTGAAATGTTGAAGAGGGCTATGTTTTAAAAGAATCTTCGATGGTCAGTATAGAATTAGACCAAGGGAACAGGGTCAATTGATCATATATATCGTTTTCTGACCAAGACTTGCTCTTGTTGTCAAGTGTTGTCAGTGTTACCTTGAGTTTGAGATACCCCACGTTTTGGCACCAACATCTGATGTTAGCTCGGAAAGACTTGCCTACTTAGTTTAGTCAAATCATAATCTAACTTTATGTGACTTGAGTCCCACCCGTCAGATATAACTTTCCTAAAAGACTTGCGGGGATGATGCATGATATGAGCTTGAATTTGCTGCAACCGCACCCTGACATTTGGGAACCAGAGAAATGATACCATAATCTAGTTGGGTATGCTAGTTTGAACTAAGCCTTCACAGTAAAGATTTGTTCCTGGGCTAATCTCGGATCGAGTGAGTTGGTGTTTTGTTAACGAACATGTACACCAGTGGGATGATGCCAAGAAGAGGACGCTTTGAGTTTAATGCCCCAATTTATGAAGACAGCTGACACATATGTAAGAGATATCAAATCTATTGTTGAGTTCATTTATCCATACTGGTCGAAATGGATGCTAATTTTGTGATTGTTGCCGAAGTGTCATGCGTTGCGAAGCCATACACTCAAAACTTCGCGATATCCACAGACAGATTCATATTGGCATATCGATAGTAAAACATTACACAACAGCGTTTAGAATATAAAGAAATAGACTAGGTTGGATACTCATGCAAACAGCAGCCCCCTGTACCCCTGGTCCTTGACTTCGTTGCATCGCCGGCGGTATTCAACAATACTGCCACTGTATCGTGCAACATTGCGTACAGTTTTGCCCTTTACATTCTTGTTAACGCCCGTCATCCAACTATCCACTTCGTTCATCAAAGTCTGGCTCTCGCTGCATTCCACCACATGATCAGTCCATTGGGCAACAGCCTCTTTAGTGGGCTCAACGGAGCTGTAGCCATTGTCCTGGCAGTGCTGAAGTAGGTCTGAAATAGCCTGCACAGCATACTCAATGTTACGAGTAGCATTACCGAAGGGCTGATGTGGACCGAGAACCATGAACATATTGGGCATGGAAGGGACAGTGATCCCAAGAAATGTCTTGGGCCGGTGGTCAATCCAGACAGCTCTGTCGCCCTTTGGACTATCACTGGTTGCAATCAAAGGGCGATTATTTTTTCCATGCCAGTCAATAGCACTGAAGGCGCCGGTGATAGCATTGAACCCAGTCGCGCAGATCAAGACATCAAGTTTGTGCTCTTTGCCGTCTGAAGTCAGAATTCCGGATGGCACGACGCGATCGATTGGTGTTTTTTGCAGATCAACAAGATGCACATTTGGCTCGTTGTAAGCCTCAAAGTAGCCACTCTCGAGAGGGACGCGACGGGTTCCGAAGCCGTGGTTCTTGGGAATCAGGCTCTCTGCCACAGCCGGATCGTTGACACGTTGCCTAATCTTATCCGCCATGTAGTTCGAATAAAGGCTGTTGGCGTAGCGATCGGTATAAGTGTCCGAAAAGACACCTAGCCACTTGCCAAAACCAGGTTCATGGTACAGCTTCTCCCAGAGCTCAAGACGCTCTTGATCCGTCACTTCTGTCGACTTTCGAGGATCGGCTTTGTGTATGAAACCTGATGTGCTTTCAGCACAGGCCCGAAAGACTTTGTCGTAGTTTCTCTTGTGCTCGGCCATTTCTTTCAACGAGATGTCGGAGTTGCGGAGAGGTGCAGACCAGTTTGCAGTACGCTGGAAAACACTCAGAGATTCAATGCTCGGATCTTTGGAGATGGATGTAATGGTTTGGATACCAGTAGCTCCAGTGCCGATAACACCAATTCTTTTGCCGGCAAAGTCGCGACTCAGATTGAGGTCCTTGGGCCAGCGAGATGTGTGAAATAGCTTGCCCTCAAAATCCTCAATGCCATCAATAGCGGGAAGAGTTGGCGCAGATAGGAAGCCCAGGCAGCTGATGAGAAATCTGGTGACATATTGGTTCCCTGCCTCATCCTCCAAGGTCCAAGTATGGTCTGAATCATTCCAACAAGCCTTTGTGATTGTGGTGTTGAACTGGATGTCCTTGTAGAGATTGTGCTTTTCGGCGAAACGTTTGATATACTTGTGAGTCTCTGGCTGCGGAGAGAACGCCTCCTTCCAATGCCATTCTTCGAGAAGGTCCTCGTCGAAGGAGAAGCAGTATGAGAGCGACTCCGAGTCAAACCGGCACCCAGGGTACGAGTTCCAGTACCATGTACCCCCAACATCGGGGGCTGCATCAAGAACCTTGATACGCCAGCCAGGAAAACGTTCTCTGATGTGATAGAGCGAGCAAAGGCCGGAGAGGCCTGAGCCAAGGATGAGAACATCGAAGGTGCTGGTGGATTGCGGTACAGAGCCCATAGTTGCTGAGACGATGCAAGACTGGTGATGGATTTGTTGCAGATGGTAGAAAGTGACCTACAACGTTCGAGGTCTATATATCAAATTCCATGAACCTGATAGAGTTGTAGATCTTGATTGCCAAGCAATCTAGTCAGTAACCCCAAGGTAGATTGTGCTCGCCAATTCCACCATCTCCACTGGGAGAGGGGATATTTCGTCATCAGATATAACCTTCCTCTTCCGCTAACCAGATCATCTAGAGTCACAAGTAAAATTCGGTATCCAATCACAGTCTTTTCTGATTTGGGTCAGCCGTCAGCGATATTGGCTGCGGGGAATCTCAATACTGCAAAAACTGCCGAGCGGCATGAGATCAAAGTGTACCCTAGCTATACATTGCCCGATCCAGCCAAAATTGTTACAATTGTCGATTGATTGTTCAAGATGGGATCAAGACTATTCGTTCAAGACCAGGATGCTAGTTACCAATGTTTCACCCCGATAACGACGCTCGTTCGCTAAGACGACACACTGAGGAGATGGAACTGCAAAAGTTCCTTGGAGATTTTCATGGCTGTAATGGCGAGTAATTTCCTCACTGAGACTTTGCAATTGAGTTCTATACACATAATCACTAGAGCCTATGGTGCCTGTCTGGCCTGTCCTCCATACCTACACACTATACACTAGAGTGATTTAACTTTCTTCTGGCTAGCTCAGTTCTCAATCTCAGATTGGAAGGTTTCCCCACGAAACATTAGGCCAACTCCGATACCCGAAAGGCGGGGATAAAGCCTCTGCGTGTGACCAGTTGAATTCATGGTAAAGCACGGCGTCACTCCAAATAGCAATTTTCTTCAAGGGGAGAACTCCTTTTCGTTATGGATTCCAAGGGCACAAAGGATACAGCGAAGCGGTCTAACCGCGCCCAAACCCGACGGAATCGATCGTTCGGTGGATGCGCTACGGTGAGTTCCTGAGGGTTATGTGACTTTTTCCCCAGCTAACGATTCGTAGTGCCGCAGCCGTCGTGTGAAATGCGATGAAGGCCGGCCAGAATGCTCAATGTGCAAGTTGATGGGCATAGAATGTGGAGGTTATGCCAAAGACCTCTTCTTTGACTTTGACGATCCCTCAACGAGCACCACCCGCTTCCGTCGACCCTTGCTCACAGATCGAGAGCGCCAACGCATGAGTGAGCAGATCCTTCAAGACGTCCCCCCAGCACTAGCAAGCTGGCATATTTCCCAAATCGACGATAAATGCAACGAGACATCTACCGACATTCAGCTATCACGAGGTCCTTTCGGGGCCTTCAAGGTCACTCCAGAGTTGAATTCAGGTTTTGAACGCAGCTTGGACAAGCGGATCAAGGACAACACAGAAGGTTCCCCAACAAATCACATCCCAGACGAGGAACTTCTTATACTTCCGAACTTCGATGGTGACTTGGAATCTGTCGTACCATCATCTATCAACCATACAGATCTCATTCCCTGGATATCTCGACAAGACAGAGAGCAAACACACCGAGTTACGACGCCAGAATATAGCCCAGGCGGACCAAGATCGAATTGGCTACAGGTGCTTGACGGCATTCCTGTTGGTGACTGGTTGGATCCAGGACACTTTGAGTGGTGGGACTCTATGAACATCGATTCGATTATCCCTTTGGATGATATGTCCCATCAACAACCCTCATCACCTACTGCACAATCCACAATGCCACACGTCCAATCACCTATACCCAATTTCCCACTTACAACAACCATTCCCGGCACAATTTCATGCTCACTCGACAATGACGTTCCACACGACGCTGTCTTGCTGGTGAAACATTATGCTACAACGGTCCTTCGAGGATTAACACCCTATCGCCATAGCAAAACGCCTTGGCATGTCCTTTTTCTTCCTCATGTAAAAAGCTGTTTAGCAGCCCTTACTCTTGGCGAAAAAATGGACCACGCAAGCCTATGTGCATTCTATGGAACGTTATCCATAAGCGCTTTCAGCCTAGGAGGAATACGTAACTCTATCAAATGGCTGGATCAAGGCAAAAAATACTATCAACAGGCCCATCTTCACATGAGAATGATGCTCATGACTGCATATCAAATCCCCAAAGCGGCTAAGTACAAATCAATACTCATGGCCCTCTTAACCATGGTACAAATCTCGGTTCTATCTGGCAATCGGGATGAGGCCGAGTATTATTTCCTTGAGACAGAAAAGTTCATTCGTTTGAGAGGACTGAATCGGAAAAAGTCTCGCAAAGTCCGCCTGCTACATCACTGTTACGCCTTTGAACGGCTCTCACACGAAAGTCTGTTTACCGAGAGCAGGCTGAACGTAGACCATCGCAACCGAGTCCGTGAGGCTATTGAGACGAGTGGCGCTAGTCCGTATAGCCAAGATAGCCTTTCATTTCGACTGACCACTTGGCGTGACTTGGATCAAGAGATGCTTAAGATCAAGGGGCAAGAAGAGGGAGAGAATGATCTACATCTGCAACATCCCGGTATATGGTCCGCCACTCTTTACCCAGAGATATTTGGTGTGCCAGAACTTCATCTGTTCATGCTCTCCCTAGTCATCCGTCTTTGGCGAGAAAAAGATCAAGCCCAAGATCAATCAGATAGCCCTAAGATTCCTTTAACGGAGTTCCTGAATAGAGCTAAGACTGTTGAGCGCTGGATAAAGCAGCTGCATCTCGTCCGGCAGTCCATATGGATGGCCGAAGCCCATATCGGCCCAGAACACGAGCAGCCAGTCAACCTTCTTAATAGCTTAGCTGATACAATGCAACATGCTCTTGCTGTATACTTTTATCGGAGGATCTACGATTTAGACTCCAGCATGTTACAGCAGCACGTACTTGGTGTGCGTGATCGTCTACTCGAGTTTGACACTTCAGATGCTGGAATGGGGTACGGGTCTTTGCGGTTGATCTGGCCTGCATTTATTGCTGCTTGCGAAACAGATGACTTTGATGTTCGCGTATCCTTTATGAAGTGGTTTGAGGCTTCTGCTGAAAGTAGTGGCTTGCGGATTTTCACAGAGACCAAGAAGCGCATTGAGCATATTTGGAAAGGGAGAGACTGTTTAAATAGGCTGGGTGTAGTATGACCTACCTGTGCAATACAGAAAAATCATATTATCAGCTTCTCAATCATATACTCATAAGAAAAGCCAACAAAAATTGATAGTCTATACCCTTGCATATACCACCGAAGGTCGAGCCAGAACCGGTTATCAAGCTGCGCCTCGAGTCTGTTGGCCAAGTCACCTCCATTGTGGTAATCCGGCCCTTGGGCTTAACTTCCACTTCCAGAACGGGCTACTTGATAGAAGTGCGGGGAAATGTGACTCTTGGTAGCAGCTGGCAGATGTACGTAAAACTATATAGCGGAGGCTTTACCAAATCAACCCTGGCTGGTCCGACATCGTTTCTTGTCAACCCTCATTGCCCAAGTATCTTCTATTGGTAGATTCAGCATTTTTCTATGTTATGGCATCATCCGAGGGAAAAGTAGTGAGTTAACGCTTTCTAGAAGATTGGACCATGCTAACTGAAGTCAGATTGCTGTGACCGGTGCCGCCTCCGGGATGGGCTTGGCTACTGCGCAGCTCCTTGCTTCAAGAGGTGCCATCATCTCACTAGCGGACATTAACGAAGAAGCCCTCAAGACTGCCAAAAGCTCACTGTCTGGTGACAAACATATCTACCAAGTCGTGGATGTTAGCAAGAGTGAATCAGTGGAACATTGGATTCACCAAACAATCCAAAGCTTAGGCAAGCTCGATGGAGCTGTTAACATGGCTGGCATCATCGCAGAACCGGTACCTGTGACGGATTACAGCGATGAGGTATGGGACAGAATGTTTGCGGTCAACACAAGAGGAGTTTTCAACTGCTTACGAGCAGAGTTAAAAGCAATGTCTAGGGGAAGCAGCATTGTATGGCCATCAAGTCAATAACAGAAAGGAACACTAATCGCATGATAGGTTTCGGCTGCGAGTGTATTTGGTCAGTTCGGTGCGCCAGGCCACGCTGCTTATTGTGCAAGCAAGGCAGCTGTCATTGGCCTTTCCAGAACAACAGCAAAAGAAAATAAACATATTCGAGTTAATTGCGTTTCCCCTGGTAGGTCGCTCTTCGAAGCCTCTTGGCACCGTCTGATTGTATTTAGGATCTGTTAGCACTGCTATGAATCAGTACGATGACGCCGAGCATATCAAGCGTAGCCTCTCGGCAACGGTACAGAAGAGAAGAGCTGAACCCATTGAGGTTGCCCACGTTATCGCCTTCTTACTTAGTGACGAAGCATCATTCGTGACTGGTGCGGTTTATAATGTCGATGGTGGATGGGTGTGTTAAGGCAGCGTGATGCAGTCCTGTAGGGCGGATATGTACGTAATCAAATAAATATAAGATGGTGATCTGCTACAAAAGGTATCTATGTGACTCATGTAAGTATGAAAGACTTTACAAAAGCACCGCCGCCGAGGAACTCCGCTTGAACTAATCCATTGTTCTATAGTGGTTTCTCTCCGTGAATATCCTGAGTGATAAGATGTCATGGCGCCCAACAGGAAGGACCTGATGCAACTGCGTTGTAAATCGGGCAGAGTAGTTCAATACCGCCCTTATCTTCTGCACTGCCGTCGTGGGATACAACAGCATATTGTTGGTAGTTGTCATCCTGAGCCAGACTCGGGTCATTCTTCGATTTCACTATTAAAAGCGACTACGATATACCCCCATTTGGCGAGGAGACAGCAAGCTTCGAGTAGATATACAGAAATAGTTGTTTGTTCTCAGAATTACAAGAAAGCTGCTGAGCTTGATGTTGTATATCTTATAGCGAGACAGTAAAAAAGTCAATAAACCAAGTCAAACCACTTGTCTTCCTTCCCTACCTCTCATCAGGAGGAACAAACATGTCAGTCACTAGCTTTGCCTGCTTAGCTCTATGCTCCGCAGGCTTGGTCCCATCATGAAACGGTGTCGAGTTTGAGGAATAAGCCTCGACGTCCTCGTGGATTTTGGCATAAATTTCGGCAAATGCCTGCTCGAGAAATGAGTCTTGATCAACTTGGACGTTCAAGTAATAGGTGAAGTAGATGAACAGTCGGACCATTGCTCCCGAGGTAAGTTTAACGGGGGCGTTAGTCTTCGGGTCCTTCGCTACAGCGAGGGTTGACGCTTCCTCTTTCTGCTCAATCTTGAACTCGGCAATGCGGACTTGTTCGACCCCGTGAGCAAAGTCGGCAGCAGCCTCCTTCTGTGCGATTTTCTTTCTTTCGACTGCGTTCAGGATCTCGGCGTACTTGTCCATGATGCTCTGAGTAATCTGTTCCCAGCGCCTCTGGGAAGCGATCTCATCAGCCTTGATGAGATAGTTGAGACCAGCCGTGATCAGAACGATGCCACCAAGGATAGGAACCGTCGATCCGGCTGCAGCCCAAACAAACAGAAAGGTGCTCTCTCCCACTGCTTTGAAAAGCGCCTTCTGGGACTTGAGCTCTTTCTTGTCTGCAGGGCTCAGGTTGAGAGTATCTTCTTGAAAGATGCCGTGCCCTCCAGGGATAAGTTGGCCGAACTTGCCGGATATCGCCTTGGCAGCCTTATTAAGAGTGCCTGTGGGTATAGATGCAGGAGAAAGGTGTTCGAGAGCCAGTTTACCAAGGGTGGAAGCAGCCTTCACAAGTAGGTTCATTTCCTTGGTCTGGGAGTCTTGCTTCCAGGCGTTCTTCAAGCTTTCGTTCATCCAAATCAACTTTTTCTCTGAACTGAACTCCATTCTGCCACCAGCAGTTAGCTATGTGATCTGTCCGTCCGACACTTGGCATTGGTTTAAACCTACCTGATGGTTTTGTAGCAGGGTAAGGGCAATGGAGCGAGTTCTGGTTTCTCAGGCGGAGATGCAAGAAGAATTTCCATAAATATCAGCAAGTGAAGACCTTGGGTTTTATACTTGATCACAGTACAAGGCACAGTAACTGCCTGTACTCAATTTGCACGTGATCCTAGTACTCAAAGTAAGCATTAACTATAGGGTCCCATAATCTACTGAAACATTCGTGGTCCTGTGGAGCTGAATTGATGCCAGGAATGTTTGTTCAGCTGAGCTTGGATGTTCATGGCAGGACGTTAGCATTGTGCTATAGGGGTCTAGAATTTAAAGAACATCCGATTTCGATTTATCTACAGGGTGCACCGAAGCTAATGGTTCATGGCAACGCTTCGATAGGCTGATATGATATATTCGCACTATTAACTGGGGCTATTTTGTTTCAGCTCTCAAATCTACCGAACAACTATGGAACGCGAGGGAGGATTCGCAATTGTTGTTCAGCTTGTCACTTGAGCCCAGCTGACCCATGTGGCGAGCATGGGGGTTTGAGTTCTCGTTCTAGACAAGGCGATATCGCATTGGTCGCAAAATTGGACTAGTAGAAAAGCTGAATTTTGCAATATCATTGGTACAACAAGGTCTGGAGCCGGGAAATGCCACTAGCTATCTTCGAGACACTTTTTAGTCGCGGCGATGTGGCTTGCGTCTGTTCCCGATTCGCAAGGATGGATATGCATGTATCGCCCAAAAGGTGAAGCTAGATGATGGAGCTAGTCTAATTGAAGAAGGAAAGGCGTAGCGTGGCTTCTGCAATCTATTTTGATAGTTAGACCCTTGAGAATTGGCTACTGGTGCTTGCTTGTAGAGGGTCTCGTGGTATTGACTTGGAGAGAATGCCGTGGAAACAAGACTGCGAGATGTAAAAGTAACTAAAGCAAGTGTCTAACCCCCTTTGAGACCACTGCACATAAGCCTACGGGTCCTGATTTTTCGATAGACCCTTTTCTATGAATTAGCACGATTGCAATCTGCAAAGCCATGGCAGTGTATGTTTCAGTTGGTCTGCCAGCCACCATTGAGTTGTATTTGCGCAGCTTTGAGCTGGACGAGATTCGTTATACCCACAGGAATTGATCAACTCCATTGGCTTATGCCGATAGGAATAGATGACGAGAAAAGAAAACACAACGTCATGCATCTGATATCAGCCGTATTTACGCTGGTATTACTGTTTTCAACAAGTTCAGAATAGCATAAAGGATAGTACAAAATATTTTTATTCTGATCACTCCAAAGGAACGGGCTTTTATGCAGTGTAACCTTTATATACCAAGGTTTACGGTGACCAGATATCAAGTTACAACAAGAGCTTGTTAGAGGTGAGTTTGTTCCAATTGTAGACTAACGTGAGTCTAAAATCTAATAGCTAAGATCTGCAAGACATTGTTCATAACTAAAAGCTGAAGGCATGAGGAATGATAACCCAGTTCTGGTAGAGGTGATTGTTGAATAGCACCGATCTCACGCGTTTACTATTATAAATTAGTCCAACCTCATCACTAAAAGTAAAGTCAAAGAGAACGTACTCGTTATCATGCATGCCGCCGCCGCCGATATCAAGGCACGTGCCATATCTATAATTCTTGATTCTGGGATTCATGTTAGCCTGAGGGATCCCTTTACTTTAGGTATTGGAGTTTCTCTTACACCCAGGAGCCAACGCGGTCACCGGCCCCACGGCCAATGAACCACCAACTTGTTTCTGGTCCGTTTGTAAACCTGTCTTCAAGGCGGACATCCCAGTCCTCCCTTTCATTTTCAAAGTAGAGATGCTCTTTGTTTGATGATTAGTACCCTGATCAAGCTGCAATTGGTGCCCACTTACGACCCGTATCTATTCGAGTGATAATCCAGGGATCATGTTGATCAGGCGTACCACGCAACTTTGAAAGTCTAAACATCATGGATGAATCATGCATATTCATCCTCCATAGTTGTCCTCTGTGGCCATGGTCTGTAGTGAATCAGTTAATGTCAAAGCAAGATGAAAAATTGAAGACGAGAACTTACCTTTAGAACAATCCAGAGCCATCCCGCTTTCGAATTGAGCAATCATAACGGTTGCGTTGTGATATTGGAATGGCAGACAGTTATCCTGGCGCTCAGTACCTGGGAGCCGCAACTTGAGGTTGTTGATACTCTGGTTCAGATTGTCAATCTCCTGTCGTCGGTACGCTTCCATAGTCTTTGTGGCTGCGAGATCGACTTCCAAAGATTGCTTCTGGGACACTGAAGTAGCTAGCTCGCTTTCCTTCAACGCCTTGAGAGAGTCATATTCATCCTGCTTTTGCTTTCGCAAAGTCTCTATCTCTGATTCTTTTTGTCTTCTCAATGTTTCGAGTTCTTCTTGTTTTTGCCTCTTTACAGCTTCAAGCTCGTCTTCCTTTTCTTTCCTTTGAATCTCTAGGGAGTTTCTGAGGCTTTCAACGGCTTTCATGCTCGATTCCAACTCATTGGTCTTGGTTAGAACAGTTTGGTTCAAATTTGCATTGTCCCGACGAAGTTGATCCCGTTCTTCCTCCACTTTCTTCTTGTCTTCTTCAACCTGAGTCTTGTCCTTTGCCGCTTCGTCTAGTTTCAGCTGTTGGAGACGAGCAGCCTCCTCCATCAACTTCTTCTGAATTCGGGCAGTTTGGAGTGCAGCGACATTGTTGGAGTCATTCTTGAAGATGCTTGACTCTGTGTCGGTGTCGGACTTGCGATTGCAGGCGTGTTGAAGCATGGCTGCAGCAAAGAATATTGAAAGTGCAATGTCTGGAGATGGAGCAAGAATATGGGAAAGCGTGTTCTCGAAACAAGAGAAGGGCGCCCAGTCGATCAAAGAACCGAGGCTTTGTCTGGTTGATAGAAGCTGGTTTGGGTCTGGATCGCTTGGCTGCCTCTTCCTGGAAACGCCACGCCAGTTGGGCCAGGGGGGTTTGAAGTTGGCTAAAGCTGAAAACGAAAGAGGACTAGAACGCTAACAACGGGCAATATGGCTTCCACTAGTCCGTTCCATAGTTCATAGGTATTAGTGGTGTGTATTTACGAAATTCTTGCGGCCCCGTGACAAGATATGTGAAACAAATCATATTGTTAGGTGATCACTCCACAGATAGCAAGCTTGATCAACAACGTTACTTCAAACATGGTAAGAATTGCTTGGCAATTGTACCTCAGCCAGCCACATTTGAACCTAGAAACCGGCGATTGTCTATAGTTTAGTGATAGATGCTGATCGATGCCCCACCAGATTTACCAAAACGGGAGTTTGTGTGATACTCTTGCTACACGAACAGATGTCTCAGACTAGCAGTGCTTATTACTTAGTCTTTTTACATATCACATTGTCCCCGAACGTTCTGGACCTCAGCCGCAGAACACGAATCAAACAAGGACCTACTCTGCGGGTTAAAAGAACTCCAGGATAGGATTCTGCCAATGATTCTTTTTAGCACGCCAAACAATTAGTTGATGCCTCTCAGTGGTGTAGATACGAGAAATCACGGTTCAAAGACACTTCTTCTACTTAGTACCGGGCTCTATCAGGCTAACGAAGGAAGTGATCTTCGGCTAGCAGCAAGAGACTTGATGTCCTCCTCCACGTTAACATCTAGGTAAGCACCAAAGCAAAATGTGTATGGCAGATGTAGTTTGAAAAAGCAGCAAACTAATATAGGAATGGAATTCAGGTACTATCTAACACAATGTGATTAGAGTGGCCCGGTTGTGCGTGTAGTAAATACCAATTTATCCAGTCATGCCTCCCATAAGTTTTCCGGCCAAAGCGTCAGGATCAACCTTGGAGGCAGCAACAGCCTGAGACACCTGGCTAGACTCGGCTGGAATTTCAACTCCCAGGGGCAGAAGCATCTTGAACAAAAAGGGACTAAGGTACGGGACAGGTCTCTCCTCGTCGGTGGCAATCTCCGGCTTGATGGTGATGTTGTCAATCTGAAGAGCTAACATTAGCGAGTGACCAGCTTGTAGGTGATTGCTAGTCTTTTACCTCTTGGACGATGCGGTTCATCATGAATCTGCACTTGAGGCGTGCCTCCTCTAGACCCTCGATTGTCGCTGCAAAGGCGTCCTCCATTGTGAGCGGCTGAGGAGTGATTACCTTGGCCGGTATCTTGGCGACAGTTGTGACGTCGACTACGCTACCTTCAATCGACTCAGAGTCATTTCCTGGAGAAGGCTCTTTGTCCGCGTTGTTACCAATGGCTTCTTTGCCCTTTTCAGCAATAGCCTTGGCTTGTTCGACTGTTATTCTGTAAGCTTGGTTTGTGTCGGGGGATAGGCACTTGCATACGAGCTTTCTTAGATCTTGGGTTAACAACCAGAGCCTTAACGCCTTCAGAGACGTCGAACGCGAGAACTTGAATGGAGCTAAGAATGGACTTGTAGTCAAGGTAAGCCTCTTGAAGAATGTTGGTGTATGTGCCCGTCTTGTCGTAGACTGGTAGGTCAAAGGTTTGGGTTGAAAAGAAGCTTCGAAGAGCTGTGTACTTGGTGAGTAACGCATGAGTCCGCATAGGCGTCTTGGCACAAAGATCAGGGAACTTGAGCGCAACGCTCTTCATTGTGTCGAAATCCCAGTCTTTCTCGGCTGCAGTCGAAGCTGTTAGTTTAGTTCCAGTGGAGATGAAGCTGCACTTACGGTCTTTGAGTCTTTGACCGCCACCAGTCCAGGTCACAGAAACAGAGACCTCATTTTCATCCGTGAGGCTCTCCTTGAGCTTGTTGAATCTGGCGTTGACACCAAGCTGCAAGCCCTCGCTCCCGCCCTCAGCGTCTGGCTTCTTGCTACTGGAGAACGCAATCTTGGCACTGCAACGTCTGTTAATGCTGCCAATAATTCCGGGGGATTTTGAGCGTAAACCCACTTGACAGTAATATTCTGTGCCTCCTCTCGGTTTTTCGCTTTGATACTGATCACAGCCAAGAACTCACCTCCCTCTTGCCAGCCAGAGATGAAGGAGTCTCCATAAATCTCAACCAGACGCTGTGGCGTAGCATCTTTGATACCCGGAATAGGCTGGAATTTTGTGAGAGAATGGTCGCAGATGGTCTGGTTGACGACTTTGACAGAGACCATGATGGTGACGTCGCTGTCTTTGATCTTGTTGGTGTTGATGAAGCTGCTGGGTTTGCTTTCAACCGTCAAGCGATCGTACTTGATATTGAATGCACCGCTGATCTATTACCGAATAATGGTCAGCAGGCCCTAATAGATAGGTGTGAGGTTCTCGTACGCCCATCTCATCTGTAACATCGGACGTCTTCTCAATGACGCTGGTTTTGTAAGTCACCGACTGAGCAACGGCATTCCTCTCCGTCTCGGCTTTATGGGCCTCCTGGTACAGATCTGCATCACGCTCTACAGCGTTGTCAATGCACAAGGTCTGGGTGAATGAGTTGAACCCAGAGCCAAGCTGCATGGAGGTGTTGTAAGGAACAAGTTGAGTGGCCATTGTGAAACTTGTTGATACTGAGAATATGCGTAATGGTTTGTACTTTGGCTCAGACGACAAGGTATGAAGTGTTTGAAGAGAGGCTTCAGTTCTTGTAAAGCTTCTATGAGTTCAAGCGATATTGTTCAGCTGGAGTGGAGGTTTGCGAAAAAGACCCTGGACGGTGGGTATGCCGATAGTCTCTTAGGGGGCGTCTGGGCTTTACGTGGCTGGCTAGACTCGCACATTCCAGAATACTAGCTCAAGTCGATAGTATAAGCCATATCACAAGATAGTCTTTTGATAAGGGTGGGGGGTCGGTCATCGATCTGGAATGCCGTAGTTTAGCTCGTATCAATAGTCTGATCTGTAGAGTGCTCAGTACTTTGAATTCAAGCGAACGGAGCAGATTCCTGAGACATGCAGGAACCACGTAGCTTAGACCATATCGAGAAGCTGCCTCAGCTTCAATGTCGCTAGCGCAGTTGCGTTTGTGTTCTTTTGTAACGCCACTGCGTTCAGTCGAGCATTGGAGGTGCTTCAGGTCACAACACAGCCCGATATTCGGTTTATTGAACCGTAAATATGAATATTTCTTGTTAGTAGTGGTGCGTATTAAGTCTACGAGAAAGAATAGACTGGTACTCTCTCATCGAGGCAAATGGGGCTAGTAGTAATTCTGTGACAAGGCCCCTGTCACAGAGTCGATCCACGGTTTCTTGATACACAATTCCTCCATGGCCCAGAGAAAACTCTCTGTAGAGCTTTTCTGAAGCTCTGGCAGCAATATTCATGGCCCTTTGTTTATTTGCAGCCGCGACATCACCAACTCTGTAACTATCCTCAACTGTATGCGCATTGAAGTTGGCATAAAATGCATCCAGTGAATCGAAAGCACATACGCTTAGACCACCGACATCACTCCTTGACTGTGACACGTCATTGATAGATTCGTGAACTGTGACAAGAACTGCTTTGATCGTCAGTTCAGCGCGCTTTGCTTCAAAGAAAGTATTGTTGGCCAAGTCTCCTGAGACCGTGGTATTGTTGATGGCGCCAACTCGATATCCTGCAACGTAGAAATCACCATAGGTCTGGCGAAAATCGCGAACAGGATCAGAAGAAGTTCTCAGAAGCCTAACAGCATTTTTTGTAAGCTTAGGCAGGCTGATCGCGTCGATCTGGCCGCATATATGCTCAGCTCGAACATTTATGTTTGATTTCTAAACAAAGGTTAGCATCCTGTTACTCCCAATTCATAACTTAACCAACATTTCTGTTATCGCGTATACTCTTCTCATAGCTTCCTCTGCCAGATACACCCAGAAAACTGCCACCGATGGAGGCACTTATGGTAAAAGTAGTGTCAGAAGCCGAATTAGCAATGGCTGTACCTGACTCGTCGTTGATTGAAGTGATTTGGCACTCTCTATACTCAAAGGGAGTATTGAGGGTATCCTGAAATGCGGAGTGTTGAAAAAACAAAACATCATCCTTTTTGCGTCGAGTGTTGAAGCCTGCACCAAACTCAACCCTCCCTTCAGCCCAAGGCACCGTGAATGGAGTTTGGCTCAAGCCGGCGAACTCGACTGTGGGCTCGAGGGGATCTTCTGGAAAGAGGTCTTGAATATCTGTATCTCTCTCTTGTGTCATGGTGGATTGATAAAAGGACAGTCGACCGACGATCAACAAAGTAGTCGATGGAGGGAGAGGCTGGAAGTCAATATTCACATGTCGGGTGAGATGACTTACCAAGGAACGCTACGGCGAGAATATCATGGCGTTTCTGAAGTAAAAAAGCTAAGACCCTTTCGTAAGAAACTTTTGACAGCGTATATATGAGGGGTGTACCCAAAGGAGCGTTCCAGGCCCGTGCCGTGGCGGGATATAACGGAGCTTCTTGAGTAGCGCTGTCTCTCCCTTTTCAGCTCTCCAATTCATGCCACTAGTGCGAACAATAGTTCCATTCCAAGCCTGTAAAGTGACTGACAGACCAAGCCATATTCAGCTATCAGCTCAACTTGGCACGTTTTTGTCCTTTCGCACGCTTATACCAACCCTTCTCACTACTCTAGTCATGGGGCAGACATTATTATAGCACAGGAAATTCGAAAGAGTTACAACTCTTGAGTTCTTGCTGATGCTGAACTCTCCTTGACAACTTCAATTTTCGGAATTTCTTCTGCTCTTTACTACCATGGCTTACAAGGAGGTCGACTACCATAGCGCCATGCGCTTAGGCATGGGCTTCAACTCGTACACGCAATCTCTTTGTGTCAATGATGTGGTTAGAAAGCCCGGAGGCGTGCCAGCTACTGAACGCGACTTGCATGCAGCAAGAGCTATCCCAGGAACAGAAACTTCTACAGCGCAGCCCAAACAGCTGACAGCGGGCTCAGAGTCTCCTGTACCTCCAGGTTTCCTCGAGGCAGCTAGTGGAACTGTCAAAAGGACGGTAGTAGATGGGCAGAAGGAAGTCAGCCAAGTCGTTGAGTGGACTGCAGAGTTCATCGAAAACAGTTCGGATTTACTTCAAAAGCTAGACGTGAGCGGTAGGAGGCCCTTCAAACCCAAGAGCGAGCCGTGCTGACCATCTTAGGTGCTCTTTCTATCAAGTTGTCCAGCTTAGGCTCCTTGTCTGGAAAAGCCGCCTTCCTTGACTCAACCGAGACTAAGAAGGCTGACATCAACTATGTCATAAAAGTCACTGTCAAAAACCAACGCCTGATTGCCGATGATGTCACTGAGTTTTGTCCCATAGAACACGTTGAAGAAGGCAAGTTCACTGATATCTACGGCGATTGTTTCGTTTCAGGCTTCGTCGAGGGCGGCGAGTTTGCTGCAGTTGTGTCCATCACCACTGCAGATACCATGAAGAAGAACAAACTCTCTGGCGGACTTGAACTCTCCACCTCGATCAGCGGCATTGATATTGAGGGCAGCGTTAAAGGCGCAAAAGAAGATAATTCGACCATCAAGAACGCCAAGACTACTGTCAAGTAAGCCTCTGGTAACGGCAGCTTCTGATGCAATACTGACTGTCGTTTCCAGAGTCACTTGGTCTGGCGGAGGCGATATTAGAGATGACAGCATTAAGGAGTGGACACTAAAGAACTTGAAAGACGTAGCCATGAGCTTTCCGGACGCAGTTGCTGCCTGTAAGTATACGGACCCTTCACGTTAGCAACCAGCTTGCTGACAGTTTCTTCCTAGGCCCACAGCGTATAAAGCAGGTATATCCCTAGCATCAATATCGGGTATCTTCTAACATCTGAAATCAGAGCTGTCTTGACTAAGTATACTTCTCTGCGAAGTTATCACGAGCAGAGCGTGAAGGGGTCGCCGTTAGACTACGAAAATGCAGGAGTTTACACCGCCTCTCTCTATGATGCCTATACTGTAAGTTGAACAGTCCTCAGATGGCAAAAATGATCCACTGACACGTAACAGGACTACAAGCTCATGTGGAAAGAAATTCAAACTAGTATGCCTGTCTCTGATTTTAGCAACGCTGAGCACCAACTAACCTACTTTTAGTGATCACCGGGTTGAACAGGAGAGAGATTGAACTATACATGCAAGAAACGTCAAAGAGCCTCCAAAAATATGCCGAACTTGTTGCTGATAAGCAGAGGGAGAAGGATGACGCTTATAAGGCTGCCATTGACGAACAGAAAGCAAGCCAAAGCAAAGCACTGATACCGGCGAGATCCAGTACTTCCAAGGAGAACGAGAAAGTGATCGAGAAGCCGCTGCCTGCTAACAAGATTGAACTATACCCTGCCGATGTCTTTGGCTTGGAGATTGCGGCTGGCGATTGCCGCTTTGAGATGATAAAGATTGTTCGAGAGGTGCGTGAATCACATTCCCATCAGATATGAGACACTTACTCATATGTCTTTATAGGTCGACGCAGTCACAAAAGATCCCAAAGTTGCCTGTGATCCTTCTCGTACCGGCATGTACCTGAGTCCGAGTGTGTTCAGGATGCTCCTCCCGGTAAGTTTTCCTTACTTGAGCTTTGATGCCAACGCTAATGAATCCATCAGACACCTTATAAAGAGCGTCCGCCTACAGTAAAAGAGTGGCAGGTTACCAAGGGTAGCCTCAAAGAAAGCCAGGATGGTCTCAAAGAGCGGGAAGAGGAAATCCGCACGCTCAAGAAGACTTTGGAGGCCGCCATGATTGTGCGTCTGACTCTTCTTCGCTTTGTATTCTCATGCTGACAGGATGCTATAGACACCCAGAAGAGATGAAAGGGGAACACTCAACGCCAGTGGTGCCCAGGACACTGCTGAGCTACACCCTCACGTACAGACTTCCCTGTCTAGACTTTCATACAGAGCAGACGATTACCGCATGCAAAGCTTGTTGGATGATAGGAACAGTATTTCAACCGGTGCGCAATTCTTCAACGACCTCGAACCTCTGGAGCTTGGCGCCCGCCCCAGCGAGCTGAAGTTGTGGAATGACGACAAGAAGATCAAGGGTATCAGCATTGTCTACACAACAGGCAAGGAGATAGCTCATGGACAGCGGGAAGAGAATCCTCAACATGTGCTCAAGCTCGACTATGATGAGGTCATCACTGAGCTGGAAGTGCACGTTGTCAAGGTCGAAGAAGGCAAGCTCTCAGTCAAGGCCATTGCTGTTGCGACGTCCAAATGCAATATCCTAGCAGCTGGTACCAAGTCTGGCGGCAAGACTCACAACTTCTCCATGGCAGACCACCGTCAATGGTCGTTCCGTGGTTTCTTTGGCTTCACCTTCGTAGACGGCTTCGAAGATCTCGGTATTGTCT
Source organism: Fusarium sublunatum (assembly GCA_013623665.1). Lineage (NCBI taxonomy): Eukaryota > Fungi > Ascomycota > Sordariomycetes > Hypocreales > Nectriaceae > Fusarium > Fusarium sublunatum. The sequence continues at coordinate 210,770 of JABFFF010000003.1, forward strand.
GGGGAAAAGACAAGCCCCTGGCGGCTACAACCACTGTTCAAGCGCCGCCTGCGAAGAACTTCCTTGGAATGGGCTCATCGCTGCAGGAGAAGACAAAGAAGGCCATGTCCGAGTCTAAGCCTGCCGAGCATTTCTATCTGGGTGATTGTGTCAGCACTGGATCATCATCATCACCTGTAAACACCTTCAGCGCACTGGACACTATTGTTGCTTCTTCCAAGATCCGCAAGCTGGCATTCAGCGTATCGGCAGGTCGACTCTGTGGCCTGAAGGTCGAGTACAGCGACAACAAGCAGGTGACACACGGCGCCTATACTCAAGACCGAGAAGTGTGGAACTGCGAGGTCAAGTCTCCCATTGTCGCAGCTAAACTGACTGTGAGCAAAACAATCAGCACTCCTGAGCCGTTTGTCGATACTGTTGAACTTGTCTGTGGAGATGAAAACGGAGCGCTGCCGTTGTGGCCGCTAGATGTGTCAACGATTCGATATCTTGGAGATCACCTGGAGACAGATAAACTCGAGGTTGTTTCAAAGCTTACGGAGCAGGCGCCAACTCTTGCACGCGCAAACTGGACCTTGCGTGGCTTCTACGGAGAGGAAAGCCAGGGCCTGATCACGCGACTTGGATTGATATGGGGCTGTGCTTGATTGTGTGCCAGATCTTGAACCTATTGTCCGTATTTATCTGCTCTGGATAGAAGTGTTATCAGATCTATAATACAATTTCTATGAGCCTTTTTGGTACTAAGCTACTATAATATGCAATTGTTCTAACATCATTGTGAATCATGCTGGCATCTCTTTATCACGTTAATCAGAACCATACGTAGGTCCTTTCATTGTCCTTAAAGATATATCACTGTGTTTACTTCAAAATTCGAATGATGCTCTTGCATGAAAGCTTTGGAGTAGGGCTGATTCATACAGCACCAGTGACTAGTAATCCGCATAGGAATGGTGTTTTGGAGTTCTAGGAACATACCAGGAATCAGGGACAAGGAAATGCCAAGATTGCGGGGATAGTGGAGGTTTCTCGTGAGCGCACAGAAATAGGTTTGTGCAGGAACTTGCATGATGTCAAGAAGAAGACTTTGGTCTGAGATTAGCGTGCCAAGTTGCAAGTTGGTTAAAGTGAATTCCAGACACAATCCTGATTTTATTGTCTCTGGTATTTGCTTCATTGTGCAGACTGTGTCTTGATCTCGATATTTTGAAACAGTGACGCTGGATATGACGTGGGTGTAGCCTTGGGGAACTCGGTAGCTCATGTTAGTGCTTCGTAGTCGTTAACTCAGTCTAGATCTAGACCAGAAAAAGCGTGGCTTGAACATGACGCACGGTTAAGACGGCCTGATGTCACGGCATGCGAAATCATCATGAGCGCATTAACCAGAGTACGATGACGCAGTGCAATCCTGCCAGCGGAGGTTAGATAAAGGGCATGGCACTGCACAATCGTGGCTGTTCCTCGCCATCCGCTTCTTCAATTGAAGCACCAGCAAGAAGAATTATCTTATACAAGCATCAAATACTCAGCCATGTTTCATACCCGCAACATGAGTGAACGTGAACCGCCCAACTTTCTGCCCGCGCTCGCCGACGGTAGGGAGCCAGGAGCGGGACTCACCCCCCAGAGTAGGGCTTTTCGTCTATTGATACAATTTGAAACTGATCTCGTACCGTCCAGATACCATGCAGTCTCAGCGCCATGGACAACGCCGTGAATCTGGACCGTTGAAGGAGATAGTTGGTACGAATAACCTCAGCAGGACACGTCAAGAGGCCACCATGCTAACACTTGCGTGACAGCCAACCAGGACAGCTTGTACAAGTACATCAGCGTAAGAAATCCTCTCATGGTGAATAGTTGAAACTATTGCTTACACACGTCTTCAGTGGGAGGATCCAGCTCGTACCATTGGATCCTACTTTGCCGCCCTCGGTTTTCTGCTTGCAGTGCACTATCTTCGTCTTACTCAATTGGCTCTCAAGACCGGCGCCATTGCCCTCGGAAGTATTAATATCCCCCTAATACTGCTTGACCACCTATTAACTTGTGTCAGTCATGTCCGTCGCCGAATTCGCCGGTCGTTCTTTTGGTCCCAACAACTTCATGTCCCGTCTCCGACCCCGACAGTACAAAACAGTCCCGGAATCGACGCTCAACGCTACCTTGCAGGATATCCATGACTTCATCCAGTATGCAGTGGTCCAAGCCCAGAGAATTCTCTTCGGTCAGGACTTGGAAAAGACATTTGGTGTATGTTCACCGAAACCGATGGATGAACCCTGAATAACACTTGATAGGCTTTCGTTGTGACGACCTCCCTTTACTTCCTGCTCCAGATCATGTCGCCATTCGGAATCGCGGTCCTGGGACTGACCACCATCTACATCATTCCTCTTGTCACTTCACCGCGAGGCAAGGATATTGCACACGACGGCATGGTTCGTGCGCAGGAACTGAGCAATGCAGCTGTCGACAAAGGAAGCTCTCTCGCTCAGGATAGCAAGGCCACTGTATCCAACCTGTCTTCTCGTGCTCAAGACACTGCGGGCGATCTCCGACGCCGCGCTGGCAACATGGTTCAGAGCGGAAAGGAGACTGCCACCAATCTTCCCACTATGGTCAAAGATACTGCCATGGGTACTTCCAAGAATACCTCCGATACACGACCTGAGCATGTTAGCGATATCACCTCTAACGTTCCCCATGATAGCTCTGAGCCAACTCAGGCCAGAGACATCACCTCCAAGGTTCCTCAGGATACTACCGACTCTTCTCCTTCCAAGAATATGACCTCTAACATCTCTCACGGCACTACTGGTAGCTTTGGACAACAGCAAAGAACAAACATGAACACTTCCAACGAATCCAGGACTACTGGCTCCGGTTTCTCCCATGGCACTACGGAAGGATTTGTGGGCCAGCCCCAGAATATCTCCTCAACCTTCACCCCCGAAACGATGGGTAAATCCTCAAACCAGTCCATGAACACCACCTCGGCCTTTCCCCATGGCACTACTGACGACTTCCTCACTGGCGCCAAAAACACGTCTTCCGATTTCTCGGGAACTAGTGACAACAATATGCCGAGCTTTGCCCAAAATCCTAGCTCTAATTACTCCAAGTTCCCCCATACTTCGCCCGGATTAAGCGGCAACCAAGCTCAAGGCGGCATGCGAGATGACAGCAACTATTACCTTCAGAACAGAATGGGCGGAAGCTCTGACTACAATAGCTCTGTCCCTCGTGCAGCCCCCAACAGAGGACAGTTCGATACTGGAGCCGACACTTCGCGTGGCCAGATGCCTCTTGGTGAGCTGATTGATGAGGCTAAGCAGGCAGGCAGTAATGTTCCGCCGCTGTCTGCCGGTGGTATCAAGGATATGAAGTAATGGGCTCTATGGAGGTCCCGACATTTACCTTCAATTTTCTTTAGGGCACCCAAGAAACTATCATCCCCGTCCCGTTTCATTTGACGGCCTGCATACGGATTCTTTATTTTGCGTAAACAAACGACAAGTTGTAAAATAGTCTCAAGCAACAATTGTATTATAACCATATGGGAAGGATCTAGGAGTTTTGTATTTATAGTCAGAATTATCATTCATCATGAACACAAGCACTTCTTTAAGAAATTACTTGTCCTCAAACTGTCATACGTCCTGTGCACGATGCTTCTTTGCTCGTGAAAAAATACAAGAGTTCGTTGTTGATGCACGCCCGCCTGTGTCTGTTGCGCATGATGAACCTGAACTCCTTCCAAAGACCTAATTAGATCATGCAGTAATTTTACTACATCCAAACTATGGTCTCTATCTAGGTATAGGTATGAATATGGCTGAGAAATCAAATACTGCTGAAACTCCGCAAGCACTTTAGCCTATGTCAATATGACGAATGGGCACAGAAAAGCACAAATATGCGACATTTCGGATATAAAGGTTTAATACGAGAATCACTCATTCGTCATGATGCCGCCCTCGATGATTCTGTGATCGGATATCCGGAAGCAAAAACCAATTACATCATGAACTGTGATCGTCGTTGGTATAAGTGGACACCAAGACCTCGGCCTTTTCGAGGACTTCCTACAGAGTCTGCAGAAACGAAACCACATCTTGAAGCCATCCAAAATGTCAGACCTTAGATCACCACATCTCAGGAAGCGTGATACTCCGCCATGGGGTCTATACCAACGCGAGAACTTTTGGAAACTGAACACTGGCCAAGTCCCACCATTCAACACCCGTATGGCATCCATTAACGCATCCTACTTCCTGACTAACACATTTAGATCTGATAAACTTGAAGAGCTCGCCAAGAAGAAGCTTACTGAAAATGGGTGGCTTTATGCTTCCTCCAACGCCGGTCTCTCAGACACTCACCTCGCAAACCGCCAGGCCTTCTTCCGGCACAAGATTGTCCCTCGTCAACTTGTAGACACCAACGAGCGCTCTGCAAGAACTACAATCTTTGGCCATCCAGTATCCGCGCCTTTTGGAATTGCTCCTATTGGCATCAACAAGATCTACCATCCTCAAGGCGAACTGCCAGTTGCTCAAGTTGCAGGAGAACTTGGCATTCCGTATAGTCTTTCAACAGCAGGGTCATGTCCAATCGAGGATGTAGCCCAAGCAAATGACTCTGGTCGAAAGATTGCCCAGAACAGCGAAGAGAGTCATCGTATTCCAGAAGGCCCTCGCTTCTTCCAGCTTTACATGCCGCATGATGATGAGCTCACGCTATCCCTACTTAAACGAGCACATGAATCTAGATACGATGCGTGTATGTTGACCACCGACACTTGGCAACTGGGATGGCGGCACGACGACGTTGCGACTTCCAACTATGCCTTCTACCGAGGCATTGGTGCCGGCCTGGGCCTTTCGGATCCTGTCTTCCAAAAGCGACTTGCAGAGCATGGTATTGATCCCAAGAAGCAACCTGCAGAGACGGGAGCACTATGGATCGATAGCGTCTGGCATGGGTGCGCTTGGTCTTGGGAAAAGGCGGTTTGGGCGAGGAAGAAGTGGCAAGAGATTAGTGGCGGTAAACCATTCTTGATCAAGGGCATTCAAAGAGTTGATGATGCTGAAAAAGCTGCTGATTTCGGCTTTGAGGGCATTGTGGTTAGCAACCACGCTGGACGACAAGTCGACGGGGCCATCGGGAGCTTGGATGCTCTAGAACAGATTGCGGAACGAGTCGGTGATCGTCTAGTTGTTACTTTCGACAGCGGCGTCAGAGGTGCAGCTGATATCGTCAAGGCCCTTGCTTTGGGTGCCAAGTTTGTCTTTGTCGGTCGGCTCTGGATCTGGGGACTTAGTATCATGGGAGAGCATGGAGTACGGCATGTGCTGAAGGGTCTTCTGGCAGACTTGGACATTCTGATGAATGTGGCTGGCCTGAACAAGGTTGAAGACACTGACAAGAGCTTGATTGCATCTTTGCCAGCGGCGGGTTGGCAGCAGAAGAGCAAGCTGTGATTGGTGGTCTGATGAGATGTCGTGAGACAGGATATATGCTAGCGGCCAATTATTCGTTTTTATTGCTATAGTGTTTATACGCCAAGATAGATCTTATGAACCAGAAAATAGCATCTTGATCACCTCTTTTTGCCTAGACTCCATATCTGATTCTGCTGTAAGAGATTCGGCTGCTCTCCAGCTGGTGACGTAATCAGCCAGAATCTCTATGATATCATGCAATGCCGGGATAAAAAGGTGAATACAACATGGAATCGACTCCTCAAGCCAACATCTAACATCTACCAATTTTATTCTCACAAACAGTAAATATGGTCCGCGTCTTCATCACAGGCTCATCAGACGGCATTGGCCAAGCAGCCGCCAAGGTCCTCGCTGAGAATGGCCATCAAGTCGTTCTTCACGCCCGCAATGCCGATCGGGCCGCTTCCGCCAAAGCCGCCATTCCCAAAGCTCAGTCCGTTCTTGTCGGCGATCTGTCGTCAATCTCTGAGACAAAGAAGCTAGCGAAAGAAGCCAACGAAGCTGGGCCTTACGATGCCATTGTGCACAATGCGGGCATCGGCTTCGGATCAACATCATCTAGAGAAATCACCTCAGACAAAATCTCTGCTGTTTTTGCGGTCAACACGCTGGCACCGTACATTCTTACATGTCTGATGGACAAGCCAAAGACCAGATTGTTGTTTATGAGCTCTGATAGCCACTACGGCGGAGATGAGACACTCAAGAACGCAACTCAGTCGCACTCGTACGGCAACACTAAGCTGCACGATACCATGCTCGCAAAGGCGTTTGGTCGACGCTGGAATGATATTCAAATCATCAGCATGCATCCCGGTTGGGTGAGGACCAAGATGGGCGGTAGCTCTGCTCCAGGTGGTTTGGACGAGCCAACCAAGGCATTGGCAGACTGGGTAGCTGGAGAGGGACCTTTGACAAAGGCTCCTTCTGGTGCTTTTGTCACAACCAGAGGAGAGAGTTCGCCTCATCCTGGAGCGCATAAGGTCGACAAGCAGGAAGAGTTGCTGGACATTTGTAAGCAAGTGTCTGGAGTTTCTGTGCCAGGAGAGTAAACTAGAAGGGTCATTTAGAAAAAGAAATGACAAAAAAGAGATGCCTCGCTATTGCTCGCAATCGTTTTTATAGGAACAGCCCGATGCGNNGGGCGTGGCTCTGATTGGTTGAATGGTAAGGATGCCAGGACAATACAGTTCGTTTCCGAAACTAGGAGACTAGGAGTGATTTAGTATTTCCCAAGATTTTTTTTTTGGATTCTTTATGGCTGTTGGTTGTCCTGCTCATGTCTAATGTGCTAGTAGTGTTGCTGTAAGCAAGTGTAATGTTCATGTTCGCAGGTATGAATACAACTGATGATTACCATCAGCGCGAGTAATTAACATCATTACTGAGATGGAGTTTACTGTAATATTTACTAATTTTCGAGATGAGGGTTATTCAGCGAGTTAATCTGGTCATCCCTCACTCTCCCTAAGAAATTCTCGTTTCACACACTCAAGCACAGGGTAAGTTAAGTGACTTGGCAAATAGAAAAGCCGCATTTCAACAAGGAATTAATACAAGACGGTAGTTCGCACAAATTACTTATAGACTTATCAAGCAAGAAATCAATCATTAGCGAGCACCTCAAAACTATCTCAATGTAACTCAACCAACTCAGAAAGGTCCAGCAGCAAAAAGAAACCACCTACCTAGAAGGCTCATCAAGCAAAAGGAAGGGTCTGGCCGNNCCACTAGACCACCAGACCGATCAATGAGCCGTGATGCTATTGTGGATGTTGACGAGGTAAGGATTTGTTAATTATTAACGCCAGACTGGTGGTGGAGCGCACTGGGAGAGCTTGATAAAGAAAAAGCCCAGTACTTTGAGTACCGGTCGTGGCTTGATAAGTCTATGTGTTCTAGTCCGATGCCATGCCCTGAGTGCGCCGGGCCTTGACCCGACGCCTACTAACAAAAACAATGCCTAAGAGCAGTTCATTGGAGCTATGACTCGTTTTGGCTCCAGTACTATTCGATATTGGGGCTAGAGAAGCACAAACATGGCTATCGCAATCTTTGTCCCGATGGTCAAAGCATATCCTCGCGTGATGTGATTAACAAAGAAACACCAACCGTGCCATCGCTAGTCACTCACAAATAAGTCCAGTGCATCACTATTCAGATCCATCTAAGCCGAGTACCACAGCAACTCTCACTTCTTTGTATAAAATGATTAATTATAATCCTTTCAAGCTGATGAGCAACGTGACAGTACGGCTCTCACGGATTACCCATCATGGAAAAGTTTAAATCCAAGTATAGTACTGAGATCCAGCAGGTAAGTGGCCCCTTTCCACCCCATATCTTTGTTCTAACTTCTTAGATGATGTACGTTGCGGGCGAAACACAAGACGTCTCGACAGAGACGCTTAACCTCGTCGAAGAGATTATACGAGACCAAGTCATTCTGATGGTGAGTCGTCCCAAATCTTTCCTGATCTGCAACTTACATCTTATAGTTGACCACCGCCAATGACCTTGCTTCCCGCCGAGGATCGAAAATCTTTTCCATCAACGACATCATCTTCCAAGTCCGCCACGACTCGGCTAGAATTGCACGTCTATAAACCCTTCTCCGTTGGAAAGCTATCCGCAAAAAAGCCCGAGCCAACAACAATGAAAAGGATCAACTCGAGGGTGACGCCGCAGAAGACATCGAGGAAGAAGATCTCAACCCGACTGTTGACGATCCTTCAGCAAAGGAAGCAGAGCTCCCCGCTGGAATTCTGCCCTGGGATCCCGAATTCTTTTTCTCAGTGCACCCTCCCGGGGGTGAGGACAATGAGCAGCTATTGCTCGAGTCAAGCGACGCTTCACTTGAGAGGCTGCGCTGGGCGGATGAGATAACCAAGAACATGACGGCGGAGGAATACAAGAAATGGTCTGATTATCGCCATGCGTCGTTTACATTTCGCAAGGCTAAGCGATTTCGTCAGTGGTCTGGTCTTGGCGTGATAGCCGAGCACAAGAAGTCTGATGATTCAGTTGAGATCATTGGCTTCTTGGCCAGGGAGATGGTCAAGAGATTGACCGATATTGCCTTATCGATTCAGCAGCAAGAGTTGGCGATTCAGCAACAAATTACTGGGCAGCCAGCAGCTGGCCTTGGGACGAGGAAGTATGGGCTATTTGTGTCGGATAACCCTGAAAGGCCGGCAATTTATGTTAGACACATTCGTCGAGCTTTTGAGCAGACGCAGATGAAGGCGAGGAGAAGACGGGTGCAACTAAACAGGATTCGGAACAGGACAAAGTTGGAGCTGATATAGATCGCTGAGGTACAGCTTGGATATTTCTGGTTTTGAGTAAAGTTACACTTGTCTACATGTGTTTCTGTTAAGGATTGCAGCTCTAGATAGACCCCGAATAAAGAAAGACTTCTAAATCTTGACCACTTCACGACTCTACAAGCTCTTTCAATGCGGCCAGCTCAGCATTGGTCCATTCCCGCACCTTGCCCTGCCATTTACCCCCACCGCCTCCTCCCCTGATGTCTTTGACAACCTTCTTGACCTTTTCCGCCATGGCATCCACAGCGTCTTTGTCACCGGCTATAACCACCGGACCACTGCCCTTTGGTTCCCCAATAGCAATCACGACAACAAAGCCCGTTCCTTGGAGGTAATCTCTTACCTCGCCAACAACTTTGTTGATGAAATCCGTGCTGCCATCAGAGCGATGGACCCAGGCGTTCATCTTGTTTTGCGCAACGGTTCGGATGACTTGCTCGCTTTCAAACTTGGCAACTTCGAGCAGAAGCTTTCTTTCGGATCGCTTGAGGTCTGTCACTGCGTCTGAGAGGGCTGTGGTGCGTGCGACGACCTCGCTAGGAATGTTGCTAGAGGACGTGAGCTTGGAGATGGAGTTGATGGCGCTGACGGACGAAGAGGCGAGTGCGATGGCTCGGTCGCCCGTCATGAATGATAGTCTGCAGTTTTTGCCATGCACAGACTGTGTAGAGCCTAGAATGATGAGAGAGATGTGCGAAGTCTGGGAGAGGTGAGTGCCGCAGCATCTACCGCAACGTTAGTAAATGGATGGACTTTACTTGAAATCGACTCACGTATTGGCATCCATATCCCCAATGTGGATAACCCGAACAACGCCATCAGACTTGTCGTAATCCCCAGGCAGCTTCTCATGATTTGCATCATCAGGCGTCTCGACCGTGATGGATAGATTGTCACGAATCAACTCTGCACAAGCGGACTGAACGTCTTTCATTTCATCTTCGGTTGGCTTGCGAGGCAAGTCAATGTAGTTCATGTTGCCCTCAGTGCCCATTCCCCAACCGACCGTCTTTAGATCGTGGCGTTTCATCAAGACGGCGGACAACAAATGCTGGCCGGTATGTTGCTGCATATGGTCCCATCTACGCTTCCAATCTACTTCCTGACGAACCTTGTCGCCTGGAGATAGTGGCTTGGGGGAGTAGATGATGCATCGAAGCCCTTGTCGTTGAACCTTTTTGATGGGAATGGGCTCCTGGTCAGATCCTGATAGAGGGGTGATGGTGCCGTGATCTGAGGGTTGGCCGCCACCTGTAAACGTGTAAGTGGCTTAGCACGAAGAGATGGGAGAGATAGATAACAAACCTTCTGGGAATAGCACCGAATCGGTGCATTCAATCAACCACTCATCGTGGCCGTGAGAGTGTCCATTATGCTTCTTGGATTTATGAGCATGCTTGGGCGCCTTTTCACAAGAAACAACTTCAGTTTCGAGAGTCTTGCGATAAGAATCTGACTGACACGTCAAGTCGCCGACCACGCGACCGTTGTTGTCGTCTTTATCTGGTTGCGCCATATTGAAGATGTCGATGGAGCAAAGTTGGTGAACATTCGATAATGTGACTATGACGTTTGTGGAATGCTGACTAAGTGGAAATGTCAAATCACTTGGGCCAACACTTGAGAGTTGCGACTGAGACAAAGAGATGGGTGACGTATATAGGATTGCACTTGAAGAACTATTTATAACTAAATCCTCATATATTCGACTCCTTTTGTTCCTCGACAGCTCTAACATAGCCAACCGCGGATAAGATTCTACTTGTACCCAACAACCTAATCCTCATCATCCTCGTCGATTTCATCAAAATCAGAATCACTGTAATAAGAGTCACCATAATCAGACTCAGTGCCATCACTACCGTCAACCATACAAGGCCGCCCATTTCTAATGCGACCTTGCTCCGGGAGGTGAAGTTGCATACCAAAGACACCAACTTCTGCCAACTTGATGGGAGTCTGGCTAACCTTGCCTCCCCTTCGCTCGATGACATGTTGAGGAAGAAACGTGACAGAAACGATGTAGTAGTCAAGTCTACCAGGTTCAGTCTCATCACGAATCCATCGTTTGCCATGCCAAGTGCTAGAACCACTCCATCGACTCTCCTCTCTGGTAGCACCATCTGCGTCAGCGACGAGAACAACACCGTCTTGTCGTCTGAAGCACCATCGCTGCGCAATTTCTTCGGCGATCTTGTTAACTTGGTCCTTCTTCCGCTCCAAAGTCTCCATCTCAATGCACACCTGGTTTGTGCTCGAGGATAAGGCACGACAGACATCCTTGATCCAACCACCTTCGAAACGCAGCGGCTCATCGTCTTCCCAGAACCACCAATCCGTGTGTCGAATGGTGAGTGTCAGCTTACGGGGAGCGAGATGTGGGGTAGAAAGAATCATGGCCAGATTGCCCTCTTCGAGCTTGTACATCTGAGCAAAGACTCTCAACCTCTCGATTTCAACATCTTTAATCCCTTGTTGCTTTGCAATCTGCATGATCATGTTGTGTAATGTTGGTCCATTTCCAGGCGGAGCGCGATCACCCGCAGTAGCCCATTGCGTGTGCTCTCTCAGAAGAAACGGTTTGAACCATGTCTCACGGTATATCGCCCTAGGCTTTAAAATACCCAGCC